>JAUCMX010000007.1:19927151-19979651 GCA_033459395.1 Hemibagrus guttatus
GTGTCTGTGTACATCTTTTTTTCAACATCGCTTGTCCTTAACATCATTTCATTACCCTGATGAGGTCACTTCAGGCTCAGTATTTGCATAACACTAGCCAAGTGTTAGAGTTATATCAACACTTCCTTGACCTCAGTTTTTGTGTGACTGAGCATCCGAACAGCAGCTGTTGTGGCAGATGTGGCCCTAGGAGGCAGAACAAGCTAACAGTTTGTGTGTTTCTGTGTTTCTTTATGTGTGTGTGTGTGTGTGTGTGTGTGTGTGTGTGTGTGTGTGTGTGTGTGTGTGTGTGTTTGTGTGGGCGTGAGTAACAAGCACAACCTGACATCCCTCATCTGTCAACACCTTGTCAAAGTGGCTAGGCCCCTCTTAGGCTACTTTTCTGTGTCTTTCTTTTGGCCTCTCCCCTCCTCTTTCTCTTTGTCTCTCTCTCTGTCTCTCTCTGTCTCTCTCTCTCTCTCTGTCTGTCTCTCTCTCTCTCTCTCTCTCACATATACACACACACTATGTGTTACATAGGAAGAAATATAAAATTAGTATAGAAAGGCTTTGTAGTTTCTTACATGATAGCTGTGTAAATCTGTGTTAAATGTTTCAGATGTTCTAGAGAACCAGCTGTGATAGGCCTACAGCATACACACACACACACACACACACACACACACACACACACACACGCTGCTGCATTGCTACAGAGCCGACAACAAATGGAAAATAAAATGAATGTTTCAGAGGTGTATCTTTCAAGAGTCACTAAGAGCTCCTGCCACCAAATTATACTTAATGAGTGTGTGACTGTGAATACCGTCGAATATTCAGGCGTGTACAGTGCAGGAGTATTGCTACATGTGCTAGGAGGAAAAAAAAATGTGTGTGTGAATAGCTCATGCCATGTGGCATGCTGCAGTGTGTTCGTAAGTGTGAAAGTTCAAGGTGTTGGTGGATTGATGTAAAATTCTCCCTTTAAATCATGTCTTATTCATGGCTTTGAGCAGCTCGTAGTAGTTATAGTCATTTATAAAATTCTTATTCTTTATCTTTTTGATCATCCCCTCAGACAAAATGCAATGAATATACAAACTGGAAACCGAATACAATGTTGTAATCTAAGCAAAATTAACAGACATGAGTAATGAAGATGAATAAACAGATGACCAAAGATAGACATCTAGATCAAACTGCCATGTGCAAAAATGCAACAGATTTCCAGTGACTTTATTCTAGGAATAAGCTCAATAATGTCTTGGTACAGTGATGAATTTTTATACAATAGAAATAAAATGACTTCCTGCATCGAATCTGGTACTGAAGGTGCTCTGCAGTTTGACCAGCAGGTCATGGATGGGATGTGACTCATTGTCCAGGATGAATTTGTTTAGTGTCATCCTGTCCCAGGGGGCATCATGTCTTCTTTATCAGTCTGTTGAGCTTCCTTGCTTCTCTGGCTCTAACACTTGCTCTGCTCAAGTCCTTCCTGCACACAGCCTATGTGATAAAGTGAGTCATGTCAGATCCAAGACTGCATCAATCAGATATGAATGATATGAGTGTTGTATTTTTGCACATGAGTGGCTAAGGGATTTCTCTTGACTCATTTATTAACTAGATCACTATTTTTCCTATGCGGCCTTGGGTTGCTGGAAATGATCTGATATGTGAATAGCATAGTAGAAAAAATATTTTATTCTGTTGATTGTTTATCTCTGCATATTATGTAAAGAACATAAATTCTAACCTTTCATTCATTCATTGTCTACCGCTTATCCGAACTATTCTCGGGTCATGGGGAGCCTGTGCCTATCTCAGGCGTCATTGGGCATCAAGGCAGGTCAACCTACAATGCATGTCTTTGGACCATGGGAGGAAACTAGGGTACCCGGAGAAAACCCCTGAGGCACGGGGTGAACATGCCTGAAGAGAACATGCAAACTCCACACACACACGGCGGAGGCAGGAATCGAACCCCCAACCCTGGAGGTGTGAGGCAAATGTGCTAGCCACCGTGCCCCCCAATTCTAACCTTTTATAGTGTATAACTGTTTTTAACAGTTAAAATAATGACTATGAAATACCGATGGATTTCTGGCCACCAGATTTCAACGCAATAGAACACGACCAGTTTGATGTATTTTTTGCGAGTATGTTATTCATCCCTCCTGTATATTTCCAGAGATTTGTAGATCTATGCCAAGATGCATTGAGGCTCATCTGGTGGCTCATTGTGGCCCATCACCTCACTGAGGCACTTTATGTTGTTTTTTGTTTTTAATTGCTGGCAGTCTAGAGCTGGGGTCAGGCAGCAGACAAAAATGCTAAACCAACCATCTGCTCAAGCCACCTTCACTACCTTATTTCATTTCAAATTCATGTGTATTCTTCATAATACACTTCATACACTACACCTCATTATATACAGCATTGCATGCACAGCTACATTGACCAGTTTTATTGAAAATCCTCCTCTCAGAACGTGGATCACTACAATTGACTACAATTGCCTCAAACACAAATGTTGCAGCAGTTCAAAGAAAAATTATTAGTTAAAACAGAAAAGAGATAGCGCCCTACCTTTTGAAAGGAGATCTTTCAAAACTAAAGCCTCTTACTTCAAACATTAAAAATAATGAACTACAAAAATAATCCTAGTTTTTTATACTACAGAAGCAAATTTTATTACTAAGACAGCCAATGAAGCACAGATATGAACAGTCTTGTCCAGGTTTTTAGTTCAAACAAGCAAGAATTTTTTTCATGTAAATATTGATGTAATTATTGAACTCCAACTTGCAGTACTCTGACTAGAGAGGCTCAAAAGCTCCTGTTAAAGAAAATACATGACTAAATTTATTGAAGCCAATCAAATATAGCAGATTTTGTTTATTAGAGGGAAAATTCAAAGTATGACTTTAAAGCCAAACAGTGTTAAACCTACTTCAGTAAATGAGTGGAGTAGAGGAGACTCCTTTACCTCAATCCAACAAAATTGTCATAGAGCTGGTAGCTACAAACTTTCTTTGAAAAATTAATACTACCATATGCAATCAAAATAATATTAAAATAAACTGCTCTCTTAATTACACAAATGACCGATTAACTCTTTTTACCAGAGGCCAAAAAATGGAATTTGTGCCTGTTTTGGTGTGTCCATGTTCAGCATTGAATTTCTTTCTCATGTCACACTCCACAATGGTTGTTAATGACTCAAATGACACTCAGGGCTTTGAATTTTTTGTTTTTTGTTTTTTTTGTAGTTTTTCATAAGTATTTCTGTTTATAACCAGCATTATTTTTTTGCATGTTTGTCACACTTTAATGTTTCAGATAATCAAACACATTTAAATATTAGTCAAGGATAACACAAGTAAACACATCATGCAGTTTTTAAATGAAGGTTTTTATTATTAAGGGAAAACAAAATCCAAAACTACATGGCCCTGTGTGAAAAAGTATTTGCCCCCTAAGCCTAATAACTCTTTGGACCACCCTTAGCAGCAACAACTGCAATCAAGCGTTTTCAATACCTTGCAATGAGTCTGTTACAGCGCTGTGGAGGAATTTTGGCCCACTCATCTTTGCAGAATTGTTGTAATTCAGCCACATTGGAGGGTTTTCGAGCATGAACCACCTTTTTAAGCTCATGCAACAGCATCTCAATCGGATTGAGGTCAGGACTTTGACTAGGCCACTCCAAAGTCTTCATTTTGTTTTTCTTCAGCCATTCAGAGGTGGACTTGCTGGTGTGTTTTGGATCATTGTCCTGCTGCAGAACCTTCCTACGCTTCAGGAAGGGGGCCAACACTTTTTCACACCACTGTATTCATAGATAAGTTTAAAAAAAGCACACAAATGTTTAGATCTTCAAAGTAAATTGAGATGTAAACCCATTTCTGTTTTCTGAGATGCCGCAAGTGCTTTTCTTGCAGTCTCTTGCAGCGATAAAATATTTCATTTGTTTACACTGATTGAAAATGTCTGATAAGTTGATTTTCACTCCGCCATTAGAAGGGAACAACAGCATACTGGTAGACGGGTTAAGAAAACTAACCTTGATCTATGTGAATGTTTCGGCATCCTACACTACTAGTCATCTAATTCTATTAATAGCCTACTAACCTAATTACATCAAGCCTTAAAGTGTGCCCTAAGAGCAAGTCTGAGTCAGGTTGATCCAGGATTTCATTGCACTCAAGCAAGGTTTTTTATTGCAGCTCTGAAAAACGTCATGTGCACAATGGGGCTGCTGTTAATGAAACTGTTTTTTTGTTTTTGTTTATTTCAAATTGATTTCACCTAATGGCGTCTTGAGCCCTGGGGATACTCTTTACGTGTGTGAATTTAACCTGTCGTTACATGAATGTGTAACAAATTGCCAGTTTGTTAAGCACCCCCTAAAAATACAAAAATACCATTCACACAAATAACAAGTAATAAATCACATGACTGCAGCATATGGATAGAACTCAGTGTTTATTAAGTGGTGAAGGTGCAAAAATGAGAAAGCTACGATGCTGAAAGTAGTATCATATTTGGCACTAATGGTGTGAGTTCTAATATCTCTGAAACATCTGTTCTTCTGGGATTTTCAGCACAACAGTTTCAAGGGCCAAGAATGGTGTGAAAAAAAAAAAAAGGTTTCGAAAGAGACTGGTAAGAAATATTCACGCATATCGAGACAACCATACAACCAGGTTAATCATCTTCAGAATCAACATTGATCAAAATAATGTTATCATATAATGCACAAAACATTTCATTTGCACAATGCCTTTCATTCCTTCATTGTCTAACACTTATCCAATCTATACTCAGGTCACAGGGAGCCTGTGCCTATCATTGGGCATTAAGGTAGGATACACTCTAGATGGAGTGCCAACCCATTGCAACACACACACACACACACAACACACACACACACACACACGACAATTTAGAGATGCTGATCAACCTACAAATGCATGTCTTTGGACCATGGGAGGAAACCAGAGTACCCGGAGAAAACCCCCAAGGCACGGGGAGAACATGCAAACTCCACACACACATGGCAGAGGAAGGAATCGAACCCTCAACCCCGGAGGTGTGAGGCAAACATGCTAACCACTAAGCCACTGTGCCCCCCATTAATGCCTTCAAATTTATTATTTTGTGGAACAACACAAATGGATAAAACTTATGACAAAACGTGACATCAATAAGTCATAAGTGATTCATTGATTAAAACACAGCAAATCTAAATCATGATTCAATCACTGATCCTCTGAACATGAGTCATGACCAAAATGATTCACTGACTCAAGATAAGCGAATTTTATTAGACCCTGTCAGAGAGAGTTGTGTAAGACAGATGCAAGTGCAGTTTGTTTTTATTGAAAGACTGGCAAACAAAGCTAAATTATTATTCAAATCTAAAACAGAGACCTGGCAATGGTCAGGCAATCAGCAAACAGCATAAACTAGACAATCCAGGATAACAACCAGAATAACAATCACCGAATTATATACTTATTTATTTTAGATGCATGAAAACTGAGCACTACCCACAATGAGGCAGTGTCCAAAGTCTGTTTAGTGTGTGGTTAGAAACAAGTGATTGCAATCAGAAATCTGGTGATTGTGATAGTGAATTAGTAACTTACAGAAAGTGTAGTTCGAAATGTCTATCAACCCTGGTGCGTCCTGGGAAACTGAGTCTGCTAAATGTCTAAGACTGATAAGTAAACATACAGTGTAATGTCAGTCTTCTTAACATGGCTGTGTAATAATCAGGAAATTGGTTATGCATATGTAAAGAAATGTCATGATATGCTTTGCATAGTTCAATTTTGTGCTTTGCATTTGCAAACCCTATCAGCAGCAAGTCAACAAAAGGAATCATTCAGTGCATCACAGTGACTGATTCGGATTCATTCGTCATTGTGACTCACTTAAAAGACTGAACCATCCACAACTTACATGTCTATTCTGAAGGCCAATGGAGACACAACACACTACCAGGGGGTACCTAATAAAATGGCAATGCCATGCATTTCATACATGTGTGGGTTTGTGTGTGTAATCTTCCAGCAAACAGGGAGTGTGTGTGTGTGTGTGTGTGTGTGTGTGTGTGTGTGTATGTGTGTTTCTTTGTCTGTCACTGTAATGGATACTGAAGCTATGATGGATGCCAGACCTGTCATACATTAAACAGGACTCAAGCAGCGTTGCAGACAGATCTGTTACTGACAGAGGCCTCATCTCTGTCACTGTTCCCTCTTTTTCTCAGAGTTCAATGTTTCACATTGCAAAATCTTTCTGATGACAGACTTTCCACTGCTATGTGTGTATACATAGAGTCTAACTGACTTCAAACCCAGCAACTTCAGCTGCAACTTCTAACCAGGCCCTTTATCCTCATACACAACATTTATCTTCCACAAAACCTACATTCAGATTGATCATCTTATCTGTGTTCATTTTAGCTGCTCAATTTCTTCAATTTCCAATAAGCTTGATCCTTTAAATGTAGCACTCCATACCTTGAAAGACTTACTGAATAGCCAGAGATGAACTAATCCCACTTTTCTATAGAATAAAAAAAATCACAGTTCAATATTGTTGTAGGTCCGGGCCAAACTGTAGGAATATATGTAATTATTTGAACAATTTTTTGGAGCAAATTTGAATGTATGTTAAAGGAGAATTTGTTACTGCTACTACTACCACTACTACATTACTGCATTGCACTTTTGTAAAATGTTGTTGCCCATTTCTCTCTTTAGATTTAACTGGCTAAATAAATAGTATAGTCCAACCATGTCCTCTTCTGAGCACACCTAAATAATTTAAACACATATTTCAAATTGAGACACTGAGGTGTGGGAACAGAGGTATATTAAGGTATTAGCTCTTCAGGAGGAAGGTAAGGTTTGTTATTGGGAATTACTGTTGATTTGATCAGGATGTAATCAGTATTTTTTTTTTTAAAGAGATACATAACTATTAGTCCTGCTGTGGAAATATAAGCCTCTGCTGAAGACTTGCTTAATTACTGCATAGTTAATAGTGAAATTTATACTTACTTAGTAATTAACTAGTAGTTAATAGTATTTTATAGGAATAAGAAAGGTGTCACTGGGAGGTATAGAGGCTTAGAGGTAAGCATGTTTGCCTCATGCCTACAGGGTTGGAGGGTAGATTCCTGCCTCCTTTCTGTATAAGTGGAGTTTGCATGTTCTCCCAGTGCCTTGAGGGTTTCCTCACGGTACTCACGGTTCCCTCCCCCAAACTAAAGGCTTTGTAGGTTGATTGTTCCCTTTCAGATAAGTGATACAGAAAATGAATGGATGGATAGGTGTTAATGAAGAACTTCTTGTAAAATGTTACCCTCTTATACACATATACACATTCCATACAAAACCCTCAGAACACCTAAAAATAAGTAACTTTTAAAATCCCTTTTTTTTTTTTCTTGGGGGGAAATTTGCACTAAAGAGCCATTACTTTGCCATGGACTGAATGGTTCAGTCTGTTTGCAGGCTTTTGTTCCTGTGCAGGAAGAGAACAAATCCTGCTTTTCGGCTATGCATACTGCTCATGTTTGTTTGATGCACAACAACCTGTTCACAAATAAAGTGACATAATGTCACTCCTACATGAGTATTCAGTCTGACTACAGCAACGGAGAGACAGAGGTAGAGAGAGAGCGAGATTTTGGCACAGTGAAATGCTAAGATTAGCATATGAAAGCAGCAGCTGTGCTGTGTGTGTGTGTGTGTGTGTGTGTATATGTGTGTGTTCCCTGAGTGTAACACTTTAGATTTTTAGCATGTGTATATGTTAAACTTAAAAGAACATTCAGTACTACTTACTTTTCTATGATCACACTGATACATAAATGCACAGTAGTGAAACTTGAGAGAAGAGAGCCAGTACTTACACATAGCTATTCAAATAGATGCATATTACATACTTGCATACTTATTTCATTTTGCATAGATAGCAAGACAGGTAAGATTGCTGATTTTGCCTTATTTTTGTAGTTGTAATTCTCACATTAATTACAGACAATTTAATTTAAGAATAGCTGCATCCTAAATGATGCACTATACACTGTGCATTTTAGATTAGATTAGATTAGATTAGATTCAACTTTATTGTCATTACACATGTACAAGTACAAGGCAACGAAATGCAGTTTAGCATCTAACCAGAAGTGCGATGAGCAGCAAGTGCTTTATATACAGTATTGTAGAAATCTAATATGTACAGATAAGGACTTACGTACAGATAGAAGCAGTACTATGGAGATAAATTACAGTTGGATATATACAGCATTATCAACATGATATATAGATGTGTGTGGTATGGACATGATATACAGAATACTATAGATTATGTATAGATAATACAACATGTACAGATAAGGGCAGATGTCCAGACAGGAGCAGTAATATAGGGATAATTACAGTTGGGTATGTACAGTGTCATCAACATGATATATAGATGTGTGTGCTTTGGACATAATATACACAGTAATATGAGCATATATACAAGAGATTAGGTGCCATGTGCATACAATACAGATGGATCGTGCAGATGATGTATAGGCTGAGGCTATGAACAATTATATACAGTATGTGAATGTGTGCTAGATGCATTGCCTACATAGAAGTGACATGGCTAGATGAAGTAAATACAGTCAACCATAAGGAAGGATGAGGAGTGTGTTGTGGTGAGGGAAGGGCATAGTGGTTCAACGGGGGACAGAGTTCAATAAGGAGACAGCTGAGGGGAACAATCTGGTCGTTAGTCTGCTGGTTTTGGTCCGGACACTCCTGAATCACCTTCCAGAGGGTAGAAGTTTGAAAAGGCTATGGGCAGGGTAAAGAATCTTTAAGAATGCTATGAGTCCGACATAGACAGCGCTTCTTTTGGATGTCCTTAATTGCAGGAAGTGGGGTTCCTATGACGTGGGAAGTGGGCAGTTTTTACCTCCCGTTGCAGTGCCTTGCGGTCGGTTACTGAGCAGTTCCCATACCAGACTGTGATGCAGTTGGTCAGAATGCTCTTAATAGTGCAGTGGTAGAAGTTCACCAGGATGGTTGAAAACAGGTGGCTCTTCTTCAGTGTGTTTAGGGAAAAAAGGCACTCGTGAGCCTTTTTGACCAGACTGGAGTTATTGGTGGTCTAGGACAGGTCCTCTAAGATGGGGGTCCCCAGAAACTTGAAGAGTTTATACATTTATACTATGCAAGATTTTTCAAGATGTCTTGTCCACCATAGTGTCATCTGAGAATTTTTTCATCATCAATTTTTCAAATTTTTTCATTGTCAGCACCTGGTACCCAGTTCCTCTCTTGCTTTATTTATTCTAAAAAATAGTGTAGAATAAAGAGAATACATGTGCAGTTTTATGTCAGGATGGCCGAGCGGTCTAAGGCGCCAGACTCAAGGTTCAGTCCTTCCACCTGATGTAAGGAGGATTCTGGTCTCTGAATGGAGGCGTGGGTTCGAATCCCACTTCTGACATGCAAGTCTTTTGGTTTCTAAGCTATGTGTGCACATAAAATGTAGATGCCCTGCGATGTAAGGACTGTTTAGTAAAATGATATTAATATATATATATATATATATATATATATATATATATATATATATATATATATATATATATATATATATATATATATATATATTAATTTTATCTTAGAACTAATTCGGTACAGAGCTTTATCTTGTTTCTATAATCACTGCACTGAAGAAAGAAGGGAGCTGTCCGGTATTAGTGGTGCTGGAATCCACAAGGCTTCCGGCATGTTTCAATCTGGGTTTCAATGAAAATGTTTATTTTCTTGTGACAGATGTCTAAGGTACAAACAACATTTTGTGGAACTGAGGACAGAATCTTTGATCACAGCCTCTCTCTCTCTCTCTCTCTCTCTCTCTCTCTCTCTCTCTGTCTCTCAGACCAGAACTACACCATCCACAATCCCATTTTCTAAACCAGCTTTTTCAATTCTGTTCATTCATCTAGCTTTCTTCCTCTCTCTCTCTCTCTCTCTCTCTCTCTCTCTCCTCTCTCTCTCTCTCTCTCTCTCTCTCTCTCTCTCTCTCTCTCTCTCTCTCTCACACACCCACACATGAATGCTGAAGATAGATCATTGGAGTTCTTATAGATGAAAAGGAAAAAGAAAAGAGGGCTTGGTGTTAGCAAAATGTAGCATTCAAAGCTTTTCTCTGTATATAACTAAATCTCTTCTTACTACGCTATGCAGTGGAGCTGTTATGGCAACATCAGACAGGGTAAAAAAAGTACAAAATTTAATAGTTCCCTATTCTCTAAGCTTTCTCTCTTTTTGTCTGCACCAGTAGAGCTTATCCTCACACAGACTGCAGAAGTGAGGCTTGGGCATGACGTCTCCCCAAAGAAACAAGCAAAATCATGGACACACACACACACACACACACACACACACACACACACACACACACACACACACACACACACACACACACACACACTGCAGAAAAACAGGAAGCAATGCTCTATAACTGTGAGTGGAAAACTTTCACTGTATGCATGAGTTTTCACAAACCCATATCTCAGTTTTTGGGATATCACAGTATCTGAGGTGACATTTTAACAAAGAATGGTGTTAATATTGCAATCTGATACAACCAGCAGCAGGAAGTAATGATTACTTTGCTACTATAGTTAGGTCTGGTTTATAAGTATCTATACTTATAAACAGCAAGAATACAGGAAGAAAATCTCTCACATCTGCTATATATAGCTTTTAACAACACTGTAGTGTGAGTAGAAACATAAGGCTACTTTCATTTATGGACCTGAGAAATTTCATAACTGTGTCATTATTGTGTCATTGTGTTGTCAGGGATAATATTAAAAAATTGTGGAAATATGAAACTGTTTTGTTCCAAAGATAATATACATCTTTGACATATCAGAAGTAAACTACACAGCCAGTTGTCATCACATTCAAACACAATTCAGCTCAGGAACTGTCATAACACAACCAATAAAAATCTATATCACTTGATTGGATGTTATATCAAACATGACAAAGGTGTCTTGATGACAGCTGGAGCTGTTTGGATTAAACCTATCAGTGTATATCATTGTAACAGCAGGTCATAACACACTCGGTTTAATACAGTGATTTCTATATGAAATAGTGATGTCAGTGAATCAGAAAAGACAAAAGCTCACAAAGACATATACAATATAAGTACACATGAGGTCCCAAATGGCAGCCATACAATAAATAAAAAAGGGGAAAACCTGCTATTTGGAAAACCTGTCTATATGTCAGTGAATTTCAGCTTTCTGTTTTATTCCTTCCTTAATAAGTGCTTTACTCTTGTTTAATGTATTGTAAGACCTGTATCATTTTTGACATTTCCAGCTATTATTTTTATATATGTTTTTTTTTTTTTAGTAGTATAACTCATGTTATTCTTGTATTTACTAATGATTCTTTTATCATTTTCTGAATGTGGTCTCTTTAACATGCTTTCTTTTTGTCAAGTCTGTGGATGTCACAGATTCTGCTTCACCACAGAGGCCTTTTGCCTTTCTGCTCTTGATTATCTGTTTGTTTGTTTTTTTTTGACTAGTGTATTTTCTGCTCTCGACCACATTTTGACTGAACCAGTTTGTTCCTTAATTGACCTTTGCCTGTCTGACCCTGTTTTCTTGAATTATTCACTAGTCCTATCTTGTTACTCATTGCAATTTTTGTAAACTATTCTTATTAACCCAACCTGCACTTCCATCCACTTTCCAAGCATGTATGTTTGTGACACTTTTCTAAACACATTTCCATTCACAGGAAGATATTCACATTTTTATTTGCAGTGCCATTGTTATAAAAATTCTCTACATTCACTTACCTTTTACTGAATACTACAGTACATAAGCTGTTCTTTGGTATGTATTTTGGGATTCAGCAGAAACATATGGCTGTGTTCTGGTATTAAATATCACATGAAGAATAAAAACACTTTTAGAGAAAAAGATTTTCTCAAGGGTTAGTGTAGCTCTTTGAGTTCTACATAGAGCCCTTAAAAATTCTCCCAAAGGGACAAACTGAGGAAACCTTTTTATGCACTGGGATATGAGGATATGTGAAGAAAAATCTTTACTGTGCTGTAATGTATATGTGACAATAATAAAGGCTTACTTTTAAACAGCATCTTTTCAAACCTCTGCTCATGATGCATTATAGGGCTGTGTAAACACTCAAGTCAAAGTATTATCTGCCCTTATCTCCAGTAGTTAGGGTGAACATTTTTTCTGTCATGCTACTCTTGAGCCCCAAATTAAAATTTAAGCTTTAAAAGTATGCAGCTTTTATAATTGACTAATTTCATAATGTAAGAAAGCATACACAATTTTTAAATGGTCCTTATGTTAGACACTCCTAGTTCTGCCAGTGAAAGCTTTGCTTTTTCTAGAATATTCTAAGCTATGTGTGCACATAAAATGTAAAATCATAAAAATGATGCCCTGCAATGTAAGGATAGTAAAATGATATATTAATGTTATCTTAGAACTAATTCAGTACAGAGCTTTATTTTGTTTCTATAATCACTGCACTGAAGAAAGAAGGGAGCTGTCCGGTATTAGTGGTGCTGAAATCTACAAGGCATGTTCATGTAGAGCCCTTAAAAATTCTCCCAAAGGGACAAACTGAGGAAACCTTTTTATGCACTGCATTCTTGAGAGTGTAGAAGCATAGTAAAACTATTAATATTAATGAGATGCATACAGTATGCATACTGCTTTTTAATGTGAATCAGCCCTCCTGTAGTGTTAGCTAAAGTGTTGCTATTTATATATTAAATGAAAGTACATCACTACACAGATGCTGGGATGGGATGTTCCTAAAAGTTACATTAAAGTCACAACATTTTTTTTTTACCAAATAGTAACTCCTTTATCTGCAAAACATCACCACTGGGCTGAATTGAATTTCACACTTCAAAGGTGTAGGGAGAAAAGAAAGCTGCCCAAATTGTAGAAAGGTGTTTATGTTACTGTACACTTGTGTATTCTATTTTCATCATTTCATCTGTTTTTGAGTAGCCAGGGATACTGTGCTTTTGAAACCTACTCTAGAAACAATATTTATTACCAACTTTATACTTCAGTAGTAACTGTATCATAAATTCCACTGCACTTTCAGTGGAGGTGAACCTCTTAAGAGATAATGATCCATCAGTGTGTGCAGTTTACATGTCTCACTCTTGGACCAACAGAGCCTTGCATACAGTATTCTCCATGCTTGAAATTTTCCACACTGAAATGAATTTAATTTCTGTTTTTGATGACTAGCTTTTGATTTCAATGATATGTTGTAGTATAGGCTACAACAACAGAAGACCACATCTGGTTCCATTCCTTCAGCCAAGAAAAGGAATCTGAGGCAACAGTGAGTACAGGCTGAATGAAACTAGACTGTTGAAGATTTAAAAAAAAAAAAAAAAAAAAAAAAAAAAACATTGTGTAGGTTCATGTTTTCTTCTAGGATTGCCCTCAAACAGGACTAGTTTCCCAGTAACTGCTGATGAAAAGCATGCTCATAATATAATGCTTCCACCACCATGCTTCACTGTAGAGATGCTGTTCTCAGTGTGATGAGCAAGGCTGGGTTTCTGCTTAAGGTAGACCTTTGTGTCAAGGCCAAATTATTCCAATTTGGTCTCATGGTCAGATATAATAATGGATTTAGTGATGATCTCTGAGCAGCTGAAGATCTCAAAGTTTGATATTAGCTCCTTGGTTTTCATTATGCATCTTAAGTATATTCTCTAACAAACTCTGGGGCCAAAAACGACCTCTGCTACAGCAACAAGAAATTCAGTGACAAAGCAACAAGCAACATTTAAAATGAGATTTAATTAACTGGATGCAAATTGGCTATGACACAGTTAAGTGACAAATCCAAATGACTCAAATTCCTTGAACTAGTCCTCAAGCTGTCCCCGAAACCTTTACTCACTTCAGTTCTCAACATTTGTCAATTAAAATGAGAGGACAAGTCACAAGACCATGTTTTCCTGGGTTTAACTATTGAAAATACAATGTGTGTAAATTGTATAGTGGATGATAGACACCAACCAGCCATAAAATTAAAACCACCGACAGGTGAAGTGAACAACATTGATTATCTTGTTACAATGGCACCTGTCAAGGGGTGAGATGTATTAGGCAGCAAGTGCTCTAAATTGATGTGTTGGAGTGAGAAAAATGGGCAAGCATTAGAATTAGACTGACTTTGAGTGACTTTGCATAAATTCAGTTCCTATAGATTCAAATTGTATCTCTTAAAATGGGAGGACAATACACAGGACCACGTGTTTTTAGTTTAACAAAAGAAAATGCATTTTAAACAAAGGTAGACAATGTGTGTAAATGTAGTAGAAGACTTTATACAGTACAGTGAACATTATACATACATCCCATGTCCACACAGACCACCCTGAGCAGAAACAGTGATATAGAGGTTACCACAATTGCCAAACTGCATTATTGATATAAGCAAATTCTATATCAGAGCAGACTCTTCCTCCAACCCCATATAAGGCTCGACAAGAAAATAAATTTATTAAGTCATCCAACTCTGTCAAGTATCATCTAGCCAAGCATCCTGTTCTTTCTGGCCTTCTTATCCTCTCATTGCAAAAGGTTTTTCTCTAATCCTTCTGTTTTTCTTCCCTCCAGTGCCACTGAGCTGCTCTTCTGATGGCCTAGCTCCATAATCCAGGAATAAAAAACAACAGAAATCTGGTATTAAGTTTCCTTGGCCTAGTGGAAGAGAGATGTATTGCACAAATCTCTCTCTTTTTCTTTTCTCCCTGCTCTGTCTCTCTTACATAAAAGCTGCTTTGGTGCTTACCAGGATCAAATCATGTGAAGACTTTGTGCATTCTATATCTGGAGCTTAGTGAGGGTAGAACATCTCTACAGTCGCATGAAGGAAGCTTTTAGTGAGCGAGTGTGTGGGGGGTGAGTCAGAGAGAGAGAGAGAGAGAGAGAGAGAGAGAGAGAGAGAGAGTGAAAGAGTGAGATAGTGTTTTCCACATGTTTTTCATTTTGTATGTTATCTAGGACATGTTCTTCCAACCAGCTCAATGAAAACACACACACACACATATAAGCATATAGATATCTGCGGTCAGGATTTCTAATTGTTATGAAGCAGTTCATGTCCATAGTGGCCTACTAATACATGGTAAATCGAAATGTTTACAGTTTTATTTATGCCATTTAGCAGATACAGTACCCAGACTTTAAAGGACAGAAGTGCTTTAAAATCTCTATTTAAAAACCATATCCTAGTTCAGTAGATCAGGGACTATCAATCTACAAATCTTTTGGGGAGGTTAGTACAGTTTGGGGGGGGGGGGGGGAGAAACTGTTGTTTTTTGTTTTGTCTTCATTATATGATACCCAGTGAGCTGTTCTGAAGTCCGTTCCTACACCTAGGTGCCAGAACAGAGAAGAATCTCAGTGTTCTTTTATCCTGAGAGATGGTGGGTCCAGTAAAGCAGTACTAGAGGACTGGAAGAGTCATGGTGCAGAGCGGGATGAGATAAGTGCTTTAAGGTAGATGTGTGCTTGTCTGATTTTGACTTCGTTAGTAATCATTAGATGAGTAAACCAGTGGAGGGAACGTAGCATTGGGTTGACATAGAAGAATTCAGGGAGGTTGAAAACAACTACCGTATTCTGGATTACCTTTTCGGATGGTGCGCAGGGGCAGACCTGCCAGCAGTGAGTTGCAATAATCTAGTCTCCAAATGATGAGGGATTGAACAAGCTCCTGAATGGCCTGTGTGGATAGAAATGGCTGGATCCTCCTGTGAGATTATAGAGGATAATCTGGCATTAGTTTATCTCTGTGAGGTGGGATGGACAGTTGGTTGTCATTGATCAGCCCAGGGTATGTAACACTAACACTAAACATACAGTGGGGCAAAAAAGTATTTAGTCAGCCACCAATTGTGCAAGTTCTCCCACTTAAAAAGATGAGAGAGGCCTGTAATTTTCATCATAGGTACACTTCAACTATGAGAGACAGAATGAGAAAAAAAAATTCCAGAAAATCACATTGTCTGATTTTTTAAGAATTTATTTGCAAATTATGGTGGAAAATAAGTATTTGGTCACCTACAAAAAAGCAAGATTTCTGGCTCTCACAGACCTGTAACTTCTTCTTTAAGAGGCTCCTCTGTCCTCCACTTGTTACCTGTATTAATGGCACCTGTTTGAACTCGTTATCAGTATAAAAGACACCTGTCCACAACCTCAAACAGTCAGACTCCAAACTCCACTATGGCCAAGACCAAAGAGCTGTCAAAGGACACCAGAAACAAAATTGTAGACCTGCACCAGGCTGGGAAGACTGAATCTGCAATAGGTAAGCAGCTTGGTGTGAAGAAATCAACTGTGGGAGCAATTATTAGAAAATGGAAGACATACAAGACCACTGATAATCTCCCTCGATCTGTGGCTCCACGCAAGATCTCACCCCGTGGGGTCAAAATGATCACAAGAACGGTGAGCAAAAATCCCAGAACCACACGGGGGGACCTAGGGAATGACCTGCAGAGAGCTGGGACCAAAGTAACAAAGGCTACCATCAGTAACACACCACGCCGCCAGGGACTCAAATCCTGCAGTGCCAGACGTGTCCCCCTGCTTAAGCCAGTACATGTCCGGGCCCGTCTGAAGTTTGCTAGAGAGCATTTGGATGATCCAGAAGAGGATTGGGAGAATGTCATATGGTCAGATGAAACCAAAATAGAACTTTTTGGTAAAAACTCAACTTGTCCTGTTTGGAGAAGAAAGAATGCTGAGTTGCATCCAAAGAACACCATACCTACTGTGAAGCATGGGGGTGGAAACATCATGCTTTGGGGCTGTTTTTCTGCAAAGGGACCAAGACGACTGATCCGTGTAAAGGAAAGAATGAATGGGGCCATGTATCGTGAGATTTTGAGTAAAAACCTCCTTCCATCAGCAAGGGCATTGAAGATGAAACGTGGCTGGGTCTTTCAGCATGACAATGATCCCAAACACACCGCCCGGGCAATGAAGGAGTGGCTTCGTAAGAAGCATTTCAAGGTCCTGGAGTGGCCTAGGCAGTCTCCAGATCTCAACCCCATAGAAAATCTTTGGAGGGAGTTGAAAATCCATGTTGCCCAGCGACAGCCCCAAAACATCACTGCTCTAGAGGAGATCTGCATGGAGGAATGGGCCAAACTACCAGCAACAGTGTGTAAAAAACTTGTGGCGACTTACAGAAAACGTTTGACCTCTGTCATTGCCAACAAAGGGTATATAACAAAGTATTGAGATGAACTTTTGTTATTGACCAAATACTTATTTTCCACCATAACTTGCAAATAAATTCTTTAAAAATCAGACAATGTGATTTTCTGGATTTTATTTTCTCATTCTGTCTCTCATAGTTGAAGTGTACCTATGATGAAAATTACAGGCCTCTCTCATCTTTTTAAGTGGGAGAACTTGCACAATTGGTGGCTGACTAAATACTTTTTTGCCCCACTGTACAGCTCTTTCATCTGCAATCTGTACTCTGATTGGGCAGCATATCTTCTCCCCATTTGTTTTAGCCTCCAAAATAATTTTAGAAAAAGGGGAATATAAAGCAAGCAACCCACCTTATTCTTCTACATTACACTCATAACTGTATTTCACATGCACTTTCTAAGTCACTGTTGATGATGATGTGTATTATGGATGTGTCAGTGAAATGAACTAAAAAAAAATATTAGTCCCAGTACGCAAGAAATCTAAGTGGTGTTTCATACGGTGTGGTAGGGGTTTGGTAGCTTAATGGTTAAGGTGTTGGAGCACTGCTTATAAGGCTGTGAGTTCAAATCCTTTGTCCAACAAGTGTCCACTTTTGGGCCCCTGAGCAAGGCCCTTAACCCTCAATTGCTCAGTTGTATAAAATGAAATAAAAAATGTAATTCGTTCTGGATGAGGGTGTCTGTCAAATGCCATAATTTAAAATGCTTAGGGAAGTGGTAGCTTGGTGGTTAAGGCTTTGGACTACTTTGAATTACAGGTTCACCATGCACTGCTTGGCCCTTGAGCAAGGCCCTTAACCCTCAATTGTTCAGTTGTATAAAAAAATATAAGTTGCTCTAAATAAGGGCGTCCGCCAAATACCAGAAATGTAATCATCTGTAATCAATCACTGATTGGCTACACAGTCTGGGCTAGGAAGAAATCAGCCCAGGGTTGCTTCTTATACCATTTTTTTGTTGTTCTGTTGGTGATACTGTTGTGTTTGGTTCCGCAAAAACCCAAAAAAATCCACCTTAAAACATTGTAAACAGTCAGTAATCTGAACGGCTGAAAATAAAACTGTATATTGATTTATTTTTATCTTTAAAAGACATGGAGGCTCAGATACCAGCCATCCCTGTATTCGTCATGGATTAAAGTTTATGTCAAGAAGACATTCTGATATTTTTAAATGGCAGAGAAAATACACAGTTTGAACCTCAGTTGAAGGAAAATAACATTTATGGTCAAACACACAAACCTTTTATATTAGAATCTAGCCTATACATTCTATAATGTCTGAGAGTAGGTCTCCTTCATCTCTCGGTCACGCTCCTCTCTGTATCACTCTGGCCATAGAGATCATTAAAACCACAACAGTGCAAATGCCCATCAGTGCAGCACTTGAAATGTTGGCACTCACATTGTCAATGGTGCTTAAACGTCCAAAAATATCAGCCAGCAGCAGCAAGCCAATCAACAGCATGCTCCTCAGACGCTCTGTTCTCTCTGCTTGCTCTTCCAGTCCCCACACCTGCGCTTATTAATCACAATTACCACAGTTACACTGTGGATTTTTTCAAACTGGCACATGAAAAGGCAAACATCTGTTCACAGCATCTCCCTCATGCCCCTTTTTTTGGAACTGTAATCTAATGTGTCCCTTATGTTCCAGGGGACAATATTCAGCACAATACAGCTTATGGCTGGATGATCATCACTTAACAATGGCCAATTATCTTTGATATAACCGGCTGGCCTTTTTTGAAGGACGTCGAGAAAAGTGAAAATGCCAGACAATCGAATAAATGCTCAGACATTTGCCATTGTGTCAGATTTTCAAAGACTTTAAAGGTGCTTTTTTCCCCTCATTAATTAAAATAAACCATATGTTATTTAGTCAGGTTTTAGATCTTGGACTACATTCTTCTGGCTCAGAATTCTGATCATGAAAAGAATAATAAGCACCTATGACCTAGATTTCACTTTGAAATAAGAGACTCATGCATCTTCTAATGACATTAGATTATTAGACACATTAGATACACATGCATCTTCTAGGCCACTATGTAATATTTCCTTGTATCTGCTAAACACCTGCTGTTGACCTACCAAAAGCTTGACCTGGTAACGTAGCCGAGGCATTATGACCCAAATTGCTGTTTATCTCTTACTACAGGACAAACATACTAAATCTCTTTCTAGTGCTTGCAGCAATTTTAATAAAGTAGTCTTCTAGTCATATGTTCCATAGTTAAAGGGGGAAAAAAAGATTTAAGACATTACTATTTTTATCCTGTTTTATTAGTGCACTTATAGGCAGATAAACAACAGCAAAGAACACATCAAACCACACTTCAGTTCACAACAATATACAGGCTATAAATTACATTTCCAGCTTCAGTGCTTTTAAGGCAATGCAGTTAACAATGATAATAAATAAATCAGTGCAAAAAATTGTGCAAAATAATAGTCCTGTGTATCATATCACACGATACATATTCCATACCAGTTCCTAAAATGCACTCATGTGAATGACACTCATGTGAAGCTCTGCACTTCACACAAAATGCTATCAAAGTTATAACATTCCATTAAAAAGACTAGCCTTTAAAAATATGTTTTTCAGAGTAGTCTTATACAACGAGCAGTGGGATAAAAAAAAAAGTCCATTTTTATCCTCTTTTTATTTTTTTTTCGCCACCCAACTAACTGACAGTAGCAACTTGTGAATATATTAGCAACTAGTCTACACAACCAACACCTTACAGCGATATAGCTTTGACACAATTTTACTGCCAAGCACAGAGCTACTCAATAGCTATCAATAGAAAGACAACCAAAGCTGGAGTTTGTAGAATTTATTATTGTATATGTATCTCAAAATAGATTTGGAATTTCTTGGTAGGACAGATGGTAGGATGTAGCGATTCTCAGTATATTAAATGACATCTTCTCAATCCTACATTAGTCACCTAGAAATGAATAACACTAACTTCTGGCATCAATTAAATTCTTTAAATGCACTCAGAGGATTAAAGGACTGAAGAGAAGGTAGGCTTTTCAAAGAAAGGATGCACATGTACTTCCTTCACTGATAGATGTATCACAACATAAGCCTATGAATTCTTTTCATTTACCTAAACACAATTCTGACTTTTTTCTTTTTTTTACAATGATGGGTGCAAATGAAATCTTTGGCTCAATATCAAATGAGTTTCAATACATCAGTTTTATTGTTATACCACAGTGCTGCTGAATACACAAATCTGTTGATTTATTTTTTCTTTCGTCATGACGGCTGTTTTAAGTTTAGGTTAATTCACTCGTTTATTATTGTTCATTATCGTTGGTTCATATTCTTGTTTCGGAACGGTGAGCATGGCCCGGTTCAGTTCCCAACCCGGTGTTGGGAGGTTTGAATTCCACTCCCCCACATTTATTATTGTTCATTATCGTTAAAAATGTTCATATTTTGGGGGACACGGTGGCTTGGTGGTTAACACGTTTGCCTCATCCCTCACACCAGGGTTGGGGGTTTGATTCCCTCCACAATGTGTGTGTGGAGTTTGTATGTTCTCCCCGTGCCTTGGGGGTTTCCTCTGGGTACTCTGGTTTCCTCCCCAGTCCAAAGACATGCATTGTAGGTTGATTGGCATCTCTAAATTGTGTGTGTGATTGGGCCCTGTGACAGACTGCCATCCTGCCCTGTAAAATGCAATTATATATTGTAGCTTATATTTTATAAAAGTTAAAATACAAAATATATGTCTTCAGGAGTTTCTGGTTTACTAGAGAGATAGATAGAGAGAGAGAGAGAGAGAGAGAGAGAGAGAGAGAGAGAGAGAGAGGGGGGAAAAGGTGAGTTGTGATGATTGTGTATCTCAGCTAGAAACAAAGCAATAGCAGGAACTAACTTGTTTCATAGACATTCTAAATTGAATTAAATGCAACTATTGATTGTTTAAAAGCAAAATATATTGCTCCTCAATAACAGTGAAATGTTACGCATTGGCAAATCACTCTATTGCTTCATAGAAATTTGTGGTGGCAACAGTAACTCTGCTTTGTGTCCAGCTACATCATACATCATACTAGCTAATGTATTATTTTCCTTTAACAGCACATAAAGCACCAGTATGAGAAATTTAGTATTAATTAAGTTCAAGCAATGCTAAACTCTACTGTGATGACTTAATGAAAAATGGAAAGTCTTTTACATGCTTGTGTATGTACTGCCACCTTGTGGTTAACACCTCATAAATATTCATGGAGGAGAGAGGCAGTTAGTAGGAGAAGGTTATTTTATTTTTAAATACTTTACAGTATACTATAAAACACATCAATCATCTCAGATAATTACTGCTATATAATACAATATATTTTATAATTTATTTTTTTAATTTGAACAAGTTACAGTAAACAATCTGTTGGGTTTTTTTTTTTTTTCAAATATTAATTTAAAATGGAAAGAAATAAAAAGCTTAAACACACACACACACACACACACACACACACACACACACACACACACACACACACACAAAACACTTCCTTTATTTAATTTGCTCCAGTGCGTTTCTCCTGTTTCATTATTCATCAGCACACACTTGCATGCGTTCTCTCAGGTAATATACACTCATGAATATTAATCTGCTGTAGCATCTGGCTGAGAGTATCCCATTCATGACAGATGAAACAAAAACCCCACAGCTTTGAGAAGATATGGAGAGAAATCTACAGTGACAAATATCTCTCCACTTAAGTGTGACATTCTTGCCATATGTACTATTTTATTAAGCTGCATAATAAATGCCACTGTAGTCCTTCTTTAAAACATTTGATGAGATGTCCAAATCCTGCAAGAAATTAAACGATTTTCATTCAGTAAGTCACTGCACACATCATGATATTTTTAGTGACAGTAAATGCTACAGTTCCATGATTGTATTGCTACTTAAAAGTAACCAAACATGACCAAATAACCATGTATTAACCATTCAGAAAATGTGCTCATCCATTTCAGACAACAATATCTCATTTTTATGAGGTTTGTTTGCTAACAATAGCTGCATTCTGCATGCAGAATAATCAATTAGGCTACATAAAATGTGGCTAACTAACATCCATGCTAATGGCATGTGAGGACGATTAACGGCTAATAGTTTGCCTCTGTAGTTGTTACACTTGGCACTTCAGTAATGGAACCATCTACCGATGCAAACTTAAAAAAAGCAGTATACAGTAACCAAGATGTTTACATACCTAACATCTTGGTACTTGAATGTATTAAATGCGATGATGCTCATGGGGTCTTAATTATCCAGTGATTACAATGATTACAGTCTAGCTCACATCAGCACAATGTGCACAGATTATGTGCTAACAGTGTTGTATGCAGCTTGTTTGCTATTTGGCAAAACACCAATTTTGATCACGGTAATGTTCAGTATTTGCCTAAAGCTTTCTCCAGCATTAAACAAGCTAGAATTTTTTGTCATTAATCAGCATGTAATCAGTCTTGTATTACATATTAAAAAAACATGCAGTGAAGTAAGCTATGTTGATTATTCTTTGAAAGAATATTTCTGTGAAAAGAACTTAAACTGAATATGAGGATCACATTTACCGTCAAGGTAAAGATAGGTAACAGATGATAAAATAAAATGGAGTTGTGATTCTATTTATCTTTACAATTAGCGAACACACTACATACACCGTTATTTAGACGCAAATTGCTATTTAGAGTAATTTCACCCTATAAAGCTCAAATTCAAAGCAATAAAAGAACAAAGCAATCAGATTTAAGCTTATTTATTCACTTATTCTTTCCTTATTTTGGCAGATTAATTGCAATACTGTTAATAATGTTTCTTTATTATTAGTAATGATAGCATTATTTAGAAATACTGTGTTGAAACCCAAGTCACTATACGTTGTTTTCAGTGTCATGAGGTATGGGGTTTATTCAGAAAAAAAAAGAACAGTCAGAATATTGCAAACAGATCAAAAATATTAGGAACAAAGGTAAAAGTTGTTGGTGATCAATCCAAAAATGTCATGCAAAGAGCAGTGTCAAATAGGCATAGGTCACACAGGTATAACAAGAATCACATAGCAAGGCGAGGTCCAAGTCGAGAACACACACAGTCCAAAAACAGGTAATCAAAATAAGTGCTTGGTAACGTCATGAACACATAAGAACTGTACTTTGTGAAGTGTGAACTGAATCAAAGGTCCTAGACAAAGGGTGCTAAAACAGACACATAATTGGACACAGGTGGAAAAATAGTCAGAAGGATGGTGACTGTGAGTGTAGAAGTGCAGGTGGTTGCTAGGAGTTGGAGTCCATGGCAGCCATGTTTGTTGGCACATTAAGACGGTTTGTGACGTTATGTGATATGAGATTCAGTCCTGATCTTGGGTTGCCATACATTCTTCCCATGTCCATGTGGGTGTCCTGTTGGCTCTCTGGTTTCTTCTGACTACCCATAAAACATGTAGGTTGAATGTCTACTGTGAAATTGAATAAGAATTTGAATGTCTGTATAAATGAATGATAATGAATAATTCACTAATGATAATGTCAGTTGATTTGACAATTGGCAGCTGGAGCTTTTATTATGCAGTATGTTTAGATTTTGTATGTGTGAAGTCAACATATTCCACTGTGAAAACCGTTACAAACCAATGCATTCGCATTCCTGCTTGGACATGGAGGAAACCCAGCATTGAATACTGAGTGCATCTTTAATTCTTTCACTTTCAATGCATCTATAATTTGTCAAATTTCTGAAATAACGATAACAGTTTATTACAAAATCCATGCCAAGGATCGATGATGACACATTCAGCTCTGTATTGAACAGCTACATTATTTAACTATGAATTAATGCCAGCTGGATTAGGAGGTGGTGTTGTATTTCATTAATTTGTCAATGAATTTGTCAAAAGTGCCATGCTGTTTCTTTCATCAGCAAGTGAATGGAAGAAATTATAGTCATAATGACACCCAACAGACAGAAACAGGAAACTGAATTTCTTCAAGTACAATTCCAATTTAAAATTCTAACAAATGAACATCCATTCAAGTTTCTATAGGGAGCAGGTGCAAGATTCTCTAACAAAGCATGACGTGTTCTCAGTGACGTGTTCCCAAACACAAGAAACCCTGGTTAAGTGCTAGTTTTAGCAATAACCAAATTTTTACCCAGAAACTGCAGACAAAAGACAGAAATATATTCATGAGATGATATTTGAGGCTCTGAATGTACACTGACACAAAATGTACAAATGTTTCTGGAGTCTATCACCATTCTTTATCATTTTCACCCCAAAATACAAGCCAAAATGAACAGAGAACCCTGTGTATGTTTACTTTGTTTAGGAGAGCCTTACATTTCATCTTGTCCTGGATAGGCTTTACATTTACATTTCTGGCATTTGGCAAACACTCTTATTCAGAGCAAAAGTGCTTTGAAGTCTCTATCAATGAATACATTAACACTGGTTCAATAGGTCACAGACTTAGGATACCATCAGCCTAAAAACTGAGTTGTTTTTTTTTTTTTTTTTTTAAATATGTACATACAACATACACCAATACATAAAATAAACAGGGAAAAGGGGAGCTAGTTTAAGTGTTTCAGGAAGAGGTAGGTGTTCATCCATCATTTGAAGACAGTGACTCAGCTGTACGGACATCTAGGGGAAGTTTATTCCACCACCTCGGTGCCAGAACAGAGAAGAGTCTAGATGCATACCTACCTTTTACCCTGAGAGATGGTGGGACCAGTCAAGCAGTGCTAGTGGATCTGAAGAAGCGAGGTGCAGTGTGAGGATTAATAAGAGCTTTGAGGTAAGATGGTGCTGGTCCATTCTTGTGTTTGTAGGCAAGTATCAGTGTATTGAATCTGATGCGTGCAGCTACCGAAAGCCAGTTTAGGGAACGCAGCAGTGGGGTGGTTTGGGAGAACTTGGGCAGGTTGAAGACAAGCCATGCAGCTGCATTTTCGGTCATTTGCAGTGGACAAAGTGCATTCAGAGGTAGACATGCCAGTAGACAGTTGCAGTAGTTCAGGCTCAAATTGACAAGAGACTAAACAAGCACCTGAGTAGCCTGTGTGAATAGAAATGGCCAAATCCTTTTGATGTTGTACAGAAGAAACCAACATGAGTGTGTGACATTAGTAACATGGAGGAAAAGGACAGTTGATTGTCCATAGTTACCCCAAGGTTGTGGCTGAATGGGAGATCATGGAGTTTCTCAGAGATAATGCAAGATTCTGGGCTGGGGATGAATCACCTGGGATGACCAGCAGTTCAGTTTTGCTGGGATTGAGTTTTGTCTGATGAGCTATAGGATGATGCCTACATGAGTTAGTTGATGGGTTATTGATATGGCACATTCTTTTGCATTT
This sequence comes from Hemibagrus guttatus, assembly GCA_033459395.1. Classification (NCBI taxonomy): domain Eukaryota; kingdom Metazoa; phylum Chordata; class Actinopteri; order Siluriformes; family Bagridae; genus Hemibagrus; species Hemibagrus guttatus. Next base: position 19,952,892 of record JAUCMX010000007.1, read on the forward strand.
AATCATTTATGTTCAGTGACCAGAGCGTACTAATTTGCACACACAGAGTCACTCATTCATTCACACCCACGTAGGCGCAATTTAGAGTTCTACCACCTAGAAGAATTTTTTTGGGTGGAGAAAACCATTAAGCATAGAAGAAACCCACACAACAACATGTAAAACTCCATATATACAGTAGCCCAGACTCAGAATCAAGTCCTGTCTTAGAGGCAAAAACCACTGTATCACAATGCTGGCCAAGATTTATTGAATAATCAGTTTCAGAACACCAGCCATTTAGATAGTGGAGTTTTAAAAAATAATTTAAAAAAAATAATAAAATTAAATCAAATAAAACTAAACTAAATTCAATTCAAATCAATTAAATTAATTTAAAAAATAAAAAAAATTGGTTGGTGTTTCAAGAGCTCTTGCTTGGTGATGACACCACAGAAGACTACAGCTCTAATGCATATTGCAACTGTTTTTTCCTTCTGAAAAGTATTGTTATTGTTGTAAGTTTTGTTAATAGATAGTGCTATTAATCCATATAAAAGTAATTATTCTAAAATGAACAGGCTATAAATTTGGGCACAATCAAATTAAACATAAGCGTAATACTGAATTATTCCTATGCTCTCGTGTGACTAATATAATCAAGAAACACAATCATGAGTGATTGTTGCTTGTATAAATACATATCTAACTATGTTGCTTTGTTGCTAAATGCTTCCAACAGATTATATGGTAAATTCTGATATATAAAGGCATGCATGAAGCACTCAACAGATATTAATCTATTGCCTCTTTAAGAGACTTGTACTGTTTAGAACTGACCCCTAGATGACACTGTCTCCCAAAATCTGCGCCAGAGTGAGTGTGGGAAAGATGACGTGAGGATATTGCCCAGAGCGAGAATCCAAAGAAAACATTTCATAGAGCAACACTGCCCAGTCTGCCTTTATCACCCAGCCAAATGATCACCCTGTTTACTCAAACTCCCACTGTCAACACATCAAATATTCATCATTGCAGCTCTCCAGTCAAAGAGAATCAAAGCCAAGTTTTTCCCACCATCTAAAGAGCTGTTCCCACACCAAACTACGTCTCCTCTCACAGCTGAAGTTATAATCTGAGCTCACTTGTCTAATTACTCTGTAGGAGACTATAGCAAACCCAAGGCTTTCCACCAGGCTAAAGAGATTCATTAACAACCACAGATACGAGTAAGATTTTTTAATGCGATGAGGACATAATTCTACTTTAATGGAGGATATCATTTGCAAAGGGTCCAGTGGGACTCTGCCTATAAAATCTGCTGCATTGTCCTTCAAATATTTAATATAGTTTCTTATAAATGGAGCTATCGGTTTCATTCATGAAGGAATCAGCACTTATGAACATTTTGGTGAGCTGACTTGATATCTGAGTTGTCTGGCACAGCTGTAGAAGCAAATCTACTGAGAATCAGTGAGATGTGTATTGTGATGGTGTACAGGTACAGTTGAGACCAAAGGTTTACATACATCTAGGATTAATATATTCAATTTCAGATTTTTACAACTGCACACTTTTCATTTTACCATTCAGTTCCTTTGGCAAGTAAGTTAAGTTTTTTTTTTTTCACATCAGAGATCAGATTTTATTTCATTTTTTTTCACTATATCAGAATTCCAGTGGATCAAATGTTTCCATATATGAAGTTGTCAGTCTTTAAACAGTCTGGAATATTATGGACAGATGAAACCAAGATTTACCTGAATGAGAGGAAGAAAAGAGTATGGGGAAGGAAAGGAAGGGTTCATGATCCAAAGTATAACACATCATCTGACAAACATGGTGGAGTCAGTGTTATGGCATGACCATACTGTATATGGCTGCCAATGGAATTGGACCATAGGTGTTTATTGTTGATGTGACTGCTGCTATAAGTAGCAGGATGAATCCTGAAGTGTATACAGTAGATCTATACTTCCTGCTCAGATTCAGACAAATACTGCAAAACTGATAGGATGGCTCTTCTCAGTATGGGTGGATAATAAAACATACAGTGAAAGCAACCCAAGAATTTCTTAAGGCAAAAAAATACAATGTTCTTAAATGGCCAAGTCAGTCACCTGGCCTCAACATAATTGAGCATGCTTTCATTTACTGAGGACAAACCTGAAGGCAAAAACAGCAACAATCAAGCAGCAACTGAAGGTGGCTGCAGTAAATGCCAAGCATCTCAAATTCAGCATCTGCTGATTTCCATGAGTTTCAAACTTTAGGAAGTCTGCAAAGGATTTCATTATATTTATAATCATGTTAGGTTGTCCAATTACTTTTTCTCCTTCAAATGTTATTGGAACAAACGCAGCAGGTATGATTACATTAATGTAAGCATAGGAACAGCTATAAAGGCAATATGTAACACCTTGCTCATTTCATTTATCTTCAGGTTTATCCTGAAGATAAGGGACACAGTGGATTCGCATGGCATGAGGTGCAGATATACAGGATGGCCATTTCATCACAGACTTTTTTGCAAAGTATTGTTATGTTGGTAGACAAGATTAGAGTAACATTAGCAAACGCCAATGAACCATTTGGGATTCGAACAAGCCAAGACTTATTGGTGAGCTAAACTGATTTCTTTGCTTGAAAAGAGCCAGAATTTCTATCTCTAAAAGCTATACTGGAAGACAAACGTGTAACTGCTTCTAGACAGTGTGTTGTCACACCTTGCACATGCCAGCATTCTCACCGATTGCACTTTAGCACAATTAGATTCACTGTGGTGATTCATCTCCTACTTTGTTAATATGTAGAAACCTGATCAACGATTGCTAGCAGTGTATTTGCCATAGGCTTGAAAATGATACCGGATGGGAATGTATCACCTGCTGAGTGAAAATACAGGCTTATGTGAGCGATCAGCTCTGAGTCATGTATTAAAGCCCCAGTCAACTTATTTTTATAATTATCTTGCTGTTATCTGTAGCTTTGATATTGTCTGTGTTTTCAGTTATGAGTTGTACTTATAGAAATATTTCTTTTTTTTCTGCCATTTGTTGAGCAGAGTGGGATTATATTTGGTACAGTTGATTGAAAGGCTAGCAGAATTAGCCTGCTGTCATCAGTTCCCCTTTAACCCCCACCATAGAAAGTAAAGTCTTTCTATTTTTCCTGCTCACTCAGTGTCTGTGTCAGAGCATCAGCAAACCGACACTCCACTTACATGTGGGAACATTGAAAAGCCAAGACAATGGACCTCATTTATCAATATGAATTGAGGAGAAAAAACTTTCAGAGATCTTCATCTCAACCCCACTGGATCAACTGGAATGCTCACTGCATACCAGGCCTTGTCATCCTGACATCAGTTCCTGACCTCCCTAATGTTCTTGTGGCTGAATGGGCAAATCCCCACAGCTACACTCCAAAATCTAGTTGAAATCCTTCCCAGAAGAGTGGAGGTTATTTTTACAGCAAAGAAGGGACTGTTCATGACTCACATGTAAACAAAAGCACAGTGAAAACACCACTGTCATTTCTACAGACTTTTACACTACTGTCAATCATTATGCAATTTGTCACAGCCACAGAGCTCTGATGAGGAAATTTTATATAATTTACACATTTGGAAACATTTGACAGATTCTTAACACTCTAGGATTTCTATACAGGTTAAAAAAGTCACATTTAAACTAACCAGTATGTTGGAACATCAGTTACAAAAATTCAGTGTATAAGAATTTGTGTTTTTGATATCTATATACAGTATATCATTTTTTTGGATTGCTTTTATCAGTTTATCTTAATAATACACTAATAATTTATAATAGTACAACACTATTATCATGAAACAATTTTTTTCAGTTTCCTTATCACGTTATGATACACACATTTCTTCTAATTTTGAATGCATTTAAAACATTGGACATAATGAGTAAACCTGTGTACACAACAGTATATTACTCCCTGTAACATTCAGTGCAGCTGAAAACACAAAATACATCTTTGTATGTAGGATATGGTCAAGCATTAGCTTACACCAGCCCTCATCACTATGGCAACTGCCAATGTTGCTGATAGAAAGGAAGAGTACTGTGTGAATATAAACATGTTTTCAAGTGGATCCCGCCCACATACTGTATATATCCACATATACATTCCTCTATGCCCCAGTGATGGGAATGTTTTCAGGCCAGTGCTACTCAGATGACAAATTCTTATTGGTTTTATAAGAACAGGAGCCCTAAGGCCTATACTGAAAAATAGAGCTGGCATCCACCTATAACTCTATATAAAGGAATCTGTATTTCAAAGTTTGCTCATAAACACTGACATGATTTTTTTATGCATACTTGAGTCTTTTGAGTGTATTTGTAAAGCATATTTTTTCTATATTGTATGTGCTCTATTGTGTTTATGAAAGGCATATTTTGCATTGGAATTATAAATAATGAAGATTTACTTATGCTGCTTTATGTTCTTCCTTTCACTTCATCTGACATGTAATCAAGCTCCAGAACATGGTTAATGTGGGATACACTGATGAACTGGGTTAACAGATGATCATTAGTCCCAAAGACTGTGGTGGATATTAAGAACAAGCTAATACACTGTAAGAAATAAGGTAAGAATACAGGATATGTAGATTCAAGATATACAAGAGATATTATGTGTGTGGAGTTTGCATGTTCTCCCCGTGACTCGGGGGATTCCTCCGGGTACTCCGGTTTCCTCCTCCGGTCCAAAGACATGCATTGTAGGTTGACTGGCGTCTCTAAATAGTCCGTAGTATGTGATTGTGTGAGTGAATGAGAGTGTGTGTGCCCTGTGATGGGTTGGCACTCCGTCCAGGGTGTATCCTGCCTTGATGCCCGATGACGCCTGGGATAGGCACAGGCAAGAGTAGATCGGATAAGCGGTAGACAATGAATGAATACTATGGGTGTGGTGTTATAGGAAAATATTCAATAATTCAAAGGTTTATTATTGTTCAACAGCACAAACCATAGCATGACAATTTGCCACCATTATAATTTTCATATTAATTAGAAAATGACATCATAATTATTTCATTTCTAGCAACATTTAATGTTGTGGAATGTTCACAAAAAACCTTGTTCCTGTTATAACTTACGTCAATGGCTATAAATAGACATTCCCTTACTGGTTTCTCTTTCAGTCTGTCTCATGACATATAGCTTGTCATTACCGATACTACAAATGCTAAGACTTCAGTGTTGAAAATCATATTATGTCAGAAAAGATTAAGTCAGAGCTGTACCTGTACAAAGTTCTGGCACTGAAGACTTCAAAAAATGCCAAATAAAAAAAAAAAAACTAATTATATCAACAGTTAAACATTATTTAATCCATTTTTGTGGAGCATCTGTCATACAAGTACCTGTGTAAGTTGTAGATACTACATATGCACTTTGTCTAATTACCTAATTACGTTTCCTAAATAAAACAATGAATATAAAAAGTCTACACACCCCTGTTAAAAATGCCATGTTTTTGTAATTAAAAAAATTTAACCAAGATAAATCATGTCATAACTTTTTATATCCTCAATCTGAAATTAATACATAATAATTGTGTAAAATAAATTATGTAATAATAAATAATATATCAAAAATGAAATGAAAACCAAGCAGAAACATTTTAGGGACAGAATTTAAATAATAAAAAAACCTGGCTGCATATGTGTGCCCACCCTTTTATAATTGGGTATGTGACTGTGTTCAGATATTCACTGTCAGATTTTTACAACTGCACACATTTCATTTTACCATTCAGTTCCTTTGGCAAGTTAGGTAAGGTCTTTGATTTTTTTTTGCACATCAGAGATCAGATTTATTTCAGCTTTAATTCACTATATCAGAATTCCAGTGGATTAAGTGTTTCCATACATGAAGCTGTCAGTCTTTAAACAGTCTGTAAGAATCCAGAAATTGTTTTATGGACTTAGTAGCTTCTGATTGCCCATAATTAGGAGTTAATGGGTTAATGGGTGAATGGTTGCTTAATTCTTTCCTCAGTAAGAAAAGCTCATTCACAACATCATGAGATGCCTTCATGACTATAAATACAGAGGGTTTACCTCAAGATCAAATCCCTGGTAACAATCAAGAACAGAAAGGCCAGATGAGACTAAACCATCTTTAAAAAAAACACCCTGCTGGACTAAAAGCTTCTTTTAATTCTGAAAAGATTCTTTAGGCAGATTTACCAAGATTTACCTGAATCAGAATGAGAGGAAGAGAAGAGTATGGAGAAAGAAGGGAAGGTTTCATGATCCAAAGTATAGTATACCACATCATCTGCCAAACATGATGTAATCAGTGTTAAGGCATGACCATACTGTATATGGCTGCCAATGGAACTGGATCATGGGATTATTTTTATTGTTGATGTTTTTATTGTTGATGTGAACACCTGGTTGCATAAGTGTGCCCACCCTTTTATAATTGGTTATGTGGCTGTGTTCAGAATGAACCAATCAGATTCAATCCCCAAATAAAGATAACCCCAAATAAAGATCAGCTGTTTCTGAAGGATTTTATTCACATCTTTTCAACCAACTGCTGAAGCCATGGACTTCAAAGAGCTAAGAAAGTGTGCATTGTAGCTCACTTGCTGAAAGATACTGATCAGGAAAGGGGTTTAATATGATTTCCAAAACATTAAATAGTATCATGAAACACTGTAAAGGACATCATTGACAAATAGAGAAAATGAAGCACCACCGTGACATCACCAGGAACAGGATGTCTCTCCAAAATTTATAAAAGGACTAAAACTTACCTGGGAGACTGCCAAGAGACCTACGGCAACAAGAGAACTGTTTACTCTCTGCATGTGACAATAATATACATCTATTCATATATAATCTTCTTCTCCTTCCCCCTCATCTTTTTATATGTAAATTCTTTATTGCATATCTACAGAGTACCTGACTCACAACAAGCATTTCAATGTACATATGGCCTTGAAATTTTGTACACATGATAAATAAACCAGAAACAGGAATGTTAGAACAACTACATTAATAAACAGCTTGCTGTCAAAACTACTGTCTGAGTTTGTCCAAAAAAAAACAACAACTTTCAACAGTGTTGTTGTATAAAGCATTATGAGCATGAGCACTGTTTCATCCAGAAATGGTGTCACTTGTTTCCCCACCTAGCAGAAGTCTCACTACACCAGTAAGTGTTAATACAGAAAATAATGCAGAGTCTTGGTGCTTGTCTTGTTTGTAACATGAAAGTCAGATGAAATCTTGCAGCTTGTTATTGAGCAAAGTGTTCAAAAATGGTGCAGGATTTGACCATTGCCATCAGTTGTGGGTGAATTTTTAGCCTTGTAGGTGAGCATCTGAGTTATAACTCTAATGCAAGAAGTTAGAGGTCGCCACTGAAGGAAAACACAACAGTGAAGTGACATGGGTGAACTTAGAAGACTGATCACAAGTTGAACAGGAGGTATTCTGGGCCAGTTGCAAAGTACAGTGAAACCACCCAGGAGCAAGCTGCAGTATTCAGGTCTTGAGATGATGAAGGACTGAACAAACACCTATTGAATCCGACCCTATTCTGAGCTTTAATACACTTTCTGAAGGAGCCATAAAAGAACTTCCAGGAATATACAGCAGTTCAGTCCTGCTGAGATTGGCATTCAGCCAAGTGAGGCCTAAGCATTTCACCTTATATAACTGCCCCTTCAGATAGGAAGTAAACCACTGCTGTGCTGAGCAGGGATTCCAAGGCTGGTAATGATGGATGAGAAGAATACTGTGTCTAATTGCATCAGAGGCTACAGAGAGGTCCATGAGGATCAGGACAATTCAATTCAATTCAATTCAATTTTATTTGTATAGCGCTTTTAACAAAGAGCATTGTCTCAAAGCAGCTTTACAGAACATAAAAAACAATAAACATACAAACAAACAGTCCTAGATGTTAGACAAAATTTTCCCTAGTGAGCGAGCCTGAGGTGACTCAGGCGACTGTGGCAAGGAAAAACTCCCTCAGATGGTATTAGGAAGAAACCTTGAGAGGAACCAGAATCAAAAGGGAACCCATCCTCATCTGGGTGACACACGGAGAGTGTGATATGAACAATGTCCTTTCTGCATTAGTTGTGTGATGCAGATACAGCATGTGTAGAATGTTATGTGTAAAATGTCCACATAGGGTTGGCAGTGCTGCTTTGAATACTCCAGTCCTCAGAAAGCAGAACCCGGCTGGAGCTGGACCATCTCTGGATGCCACCGGAGCTGGCACAATCTCTGTGTGACTCGGGGGTGGGTAGAAGAAGGGAAACAATCGGATGTATTGGAGTACAAGGTTATGGGATTTATTAGGTGTATGCCTGGCTAAAGAGATATGTCTTTAGTCTATGTTTGAACTGGGAGACTGTGTCTGAGCCCCGAACACTGTCAGGAAGACTGTTCCAAAGTTTAGGAGCTAAATACGAAAAAGCTCTACCCCCTTTTGTAGACTTTGATATTCTGGGAACTACCAGAAGTCCGGAGTTTCGAGATCTTAGGGAGCGTGATGGATTGTAATGTGTTAGAAGACCAGCTAGATACGTGGGAGCTAAACCATTTAGAGTCTTGTATGTAAGAAGTGCTAGTTTATAATCAATTCTAAACTTAACAGGTAGCCAGTGCAGGGATGATAATATTGGGGTTATATGATCATACTTTCTTGACCTGGTAAGGACTCTAGCAGCTGCATTCTGGACTAACTGTAGCTTGGCAACTGTAGCTAGGCAGCATGAATCTTCTCATTCATTGCTACAAGAGAGATTTTTATAGAGGCTATCGGTTTGAAGCTAGATTGTTTGAAGATAGTTCTGAGTGAGAAAGTGGAACAACTGGAAAAAAGAGAGCGATACTTATTATACAAGATACAAGATATTATGACTATAAAAATTCAATCCTCCCATAAAGTTCTGGAACCAGTGAAAGTTTTAAACCATCAAATTCCTTCCCAATTCAAGAACCTGTTATTTAGGCTACAGCTAAACAACAACAGACACCTAATAACATTTTATCAGATTTACTTGATTTGCTTTAAGTTTTTTTTTTTGGTTTGTTATACTCCAGATCAGAATAATTAGCTGGACATGTTATCAGAATCTAAACCTGGGATGTGTTCAAGTCAATACTTGTGTCTTTTAAGCTGCATTTCTTAATAATGCTCATAAGACTGTCTAAGGATATTTCCTTTAAAAATTAATTATATAATTTTTTTTATATTTATATGATTATATGATGAGACCCAGCAGAGAGGTGCTGCCCTGTGCACAGTGTGGCTCAATTCATGAAAGCATATTTTTCTTGTTTATACGGTGACTATGTTATTTAGGGGCTCAGAGATCAGTGTTGCAGTTGGGCTCAAACCGATTATCTCCTACGACTATCAGGATAATAATATTGGTATTTTTTTCTACATTTTTTTTTGAAGTTCCATGAGCAGAGTTGGCAGGTTCGGGAATTTTAAACTACTACAAAAAGACGGAAAATGCATCTATATTTTTCTATATGCCTCAACTTTTTGGGCTAGTTTCAAGTCTTCTTATATGATTTTTTGAGATGCAGTTGGGGTAAGAATTTTGCTGAAACCCAGACATCTCTCCACACAAGCTTCAGCGAGCTGCTCTTCAAAGTTCCACATGAAAGAAAAAATCTCTTGTTTGTGTGATTTTTTTGGTTTCATTCTGAGTAATCCCAGTCCCTGAAGGTGGCAAGCATTCTAAAAAATACAACTAAAAATAAAATAATCCTCCTATTGTTGAGACACATTATCTGTTCAATCCAACTTATGTCAAGTTGCTTTATTATCATTTAACCATATACATCATTTAACCATGATACAGTTCACACTGAGACAAAACAATGTTCCTCAAAGACCATGATGCTACATGAGACAACACAGCACTATATGTTACTCCACAGAACTAACTGAGACTATATAGACTTACACAGGACTAAATAAGTGTACATGGTAAGTACAAATTTACCAATGTCTATTTGGATATATATAATTATATTTGGTTCTATATCTATAATATATAATATATGTCCTGCATACTTAAGGGGTCCTATGATGGATAAGGGGCCCTAAGTAACAGCTTTAACTGCTTTTACCTAGAAAATAACCATCCTGAATATATTTCCTCTGCATGACACTCATACACACAGACACTCCATTCTTCATTAAATTAAATCCTTGACAATTATGTTTCCTTTGCAATTACATTTCCAATTTACTTTAAATGTATTTTTTAAGGCTATAATAATCATATAACTTTGAATATACCTTAAACAGGTTATATTGGTAGGAGAATGTTGGACATGGAGCTGCCAGGCAGGAGGCAAAGAGGAAGGCCAAAGAGGAGGTATATGGATGGAATTAATGAGGATATGAAGCTAGTGGGTGCAAGTGTTGAGGATGCAGAGGATAGGGATAGGTGGAGAGAGATGATTCGCTGTGGCGACCCCTGAAGGGAAAAGCCGAAAGAAGAAGAAGAAGAAGAAGAAGATACCTTAAACAGGTGTTGACATGTAATAAAATTCAATCACCTAATTAAATTGAAGGGGTTAAAATAGTCTAGGAAATAATTCAATTAAACGTTTTAGCTTATTGTTTTTCTTAGCTTTACCACACTTTACCACAGTATCCAGGTTATGATCATGAGTTTGTCTCCATCATCACCCGTTTATGTTCTTAAAATTGCCAGTATATTCTACAGATCAGTGATATTGTAATCAACAGTGACAAAAGGTGGTTTCATTCTTTAGTTATATACTACTGTAATTATGGACCCTACATCTGCACCAATCAGAAACTTTATTGCAGTTGACACACACACACATTTGTCTTACCATTAACATGAAGACCTTGAGATAATTATTAACTAATTCATTCTTTTATAATTTTCTGCCTACTCCTATGTCTACCTCTGACCATAACCTCTACAAACAATTGCAAACATTTGGCAAAGGTAATTATTTTAATATAACAAAATAGCAGTGTCAAGTGCTTACAATTTACTCTCTCTCTCTCTCACTCACTCTCTCTCTCTCTCTCTCTCTCTCTACACACACACACACACACACACACACACACTTGGATCCACAGCTTGGTTTATTCTTCATTCTTTGTTATATTAAACATTAAGTATACAAAAATTATATGTCTTACTATCTCATTGAGGACTTTCTATTAACATAATTATCAATGCCTAATCTCAGAAACCACAAGAAAACCTTTTGTCTCTTTTCATTGTAGAAGGCAATTTCTTAATTAATTAAAAAGTTTAATCTTGTAATGAGACCCATATAATTTGTTAAGTTGTTTCTATTTATTAGTTTTATGTTAAGTTGTTTCTATTTATTAATTTTATTTTAAATTGTGTGTCTCAGATATACCACAGCAGCCAGACACGTCCTTCTGTCATACTTCCACTTTCAATAGTTTATGCCATTAAAATTGGCATGCTGTAACCAATGCTGTGATTTACTGTGTCACTATTAGTGACAGTGCTCAGTGACAGACAGGGCTGTATTTCCTTCTGTATTTATATACCTGTGTAAATATAGGGCCCACTATGTGCTCCAATCAGAGAGATTATTGCTATATAACCACACACACACACACACACACACACACTCACTCGCTACAATTGCAGTGCCAATGATGTCATTCCGTTCTAACAGTAGAGGGGGTGTGTCTCTGAGGGATTCGAAAGGAGGCTCAGCCCTCTCAACCAATAGGAATGGGGCGCGAGCAGCTCGAGGCGTCTCCGCTCGGTATGTGGGAGGGGACAAACCTCAGCCCTCAGCTCCTTAAGCGCAGCGTACACATTTAAACCCACTGCGCCAAAGCTTGCCTGGGCAAAACGGAGGGAAAATTAAGGAACTCCGCTTTAAGAAACGACTTTAGAAAGAGGTAAGACGAATGTGAATGACAACCGTCTTATTTGTTTGATTCTGGCGTCTAAATGTGAACGTGGCTTGAGGAACAAGTAGAAGCAGAGCTCGCACTTTGCCAAGGGGAAAAGTAGGTGGTGGCTTGCATTCTGCGTCTTGTTTGTACAGCAACTTGACTGCTCCTTACCGACCTGCGTGCTTCTTACATTAGGTAACACACTGGCTTCATGGATAACGCTGAAATAAAACACAGAGTTGAGTCGTGTTTGAATGAACCACCTGTTTTCAGTTCTGGATAAGACAGGGTTACACTCTTGCGGACTTCGTGAAGCTGAAAACAGGGAACGGTTTCCAGTGCCGTCTCCTTTACCGTCTTCAGTACGACTTGTTAAAAAACTACCACACCGCTTGGAGGAATATACAATATTTCACTCCATATTCGTTTCTCCTAATCATGTAATGATATGGCAACTCTAATAATAAATGCAGTAGCAGGCTACGTTGTGATCTGCCGTCTAAAAGTTTCAGTTAAAGTGGTGTTCCTTGAAATAAACGTGTTTAACAACTTCAGATGACCTGAAGTTTTACGCATGCGCATTGGCGTCGCGTGTCCGCCCGCGTATCGGTTGATAATGATGGACATGGCTTGTAAATATTTCATCAAGTTATTAAGCAGTAGAGCAGGTATCCGAGACCTGGGCTGCATGTGCTTCATTTGAGAAGTTGTTCGACTGATCCGATAAGATTTACTCACTTTAGATTTAGTCACTTTACACTGACTTTTAGAACCGGTTACTGTCCTGTAGGAATGCAGAAGCTGGAGTTTGTTTTGATTTGTTGTTGTTGGGTTGTGTGTGGGTTTTTTTTTTTTTTTTTTTTTTACATCTCATATCGTTAAGGCGGCGTGGCCTAAATTCCTATCTGGGAGGAAAAAAAATCACAGCAGTTTCAGAGTAAACACACACACACACACCCACCCACCCACCCCCCTTACTACCCTTGTGAGGACCGCTGTATGACACAATTATTCATGTTAATCTACCTCCAACCCTGACTTTAACCTTAACAACCAAAAGAAAACATTCAAACTGTTCTAAAGTTTTTTCCATTTTTGTTTCTCATGTGAACCAGCTGAAGGTCCTTACAAGGTCAAATCACCAGATATTTCTTTAGGTTATGGGGGCATTTGGGGATAAAACACATCTCCGCACACAGCTGGCAGATTTGGGACACTGTAAATAATTGGCCAAATCATGCTCTCTAATGTTATCTGCCTTTGTGCCTTTATTAAAATAATTAAAGTAGTATAATGTTTATTTGTAATTCCCACAAAGATTGTGTAAAACTGCTCAGTTCAGCTTAAATTAGCAGCCAGAAGTCTGCAGGTGCAATTTCATATTCAAAATGCTGACTAAATAATTTTAAACATGTTTTCTGATTTATAATAATAATAATAATAATAATAATAATAATAATAATAATAATAATAATATAAATACTATTATAATAAATATTGATTACTATAAATTATAATAATAATAAATTATTATTATTATTATTATTATTATTATTATTATTATTACTGTTCTACCTTTTTTTTTGTAGTGCTTGTACCTGATTCTATATTTTATTTATTGAATGAATGAATGGATTGATTGATTGATTGATTAATTAATTAATTTTATTTTCATGTTTTAGTGATGGGGGGGGGCATGGTGGCTTAGTGGTTAGCACGTTTGCCTCACACCTCCAGGGTTGGGGGTTCGATTCCCGCCTCCGCCATGTGTGTGGAGTTTGCATGTTCTCCCCGTGCCTCGGGGGTTTCCTCTGGGTACTCCGGTTTCCTCCCCCAGTCCAAAGACATGCATTGTAGGTTGATTGGCATCTCTAAATTGTCCGTAGTGTGTCATTGCGTGAGTGAATGAGAGTGTGTATGTGCCCTGCGATGGGTTGGCACTCCGTCCAGGGTGTATCCTGCCTTGATGCCCAATGACGCCTGAGATGGGCACAGGCTCCCCGTGACCCGAGAGTAGATCGGATAAGCGGTAGACAATGAATGAATGAATGTTTTAGTGATGCTTCCCCCCCAAAGAAAAGTTTCTTTAGCTGCCAGAATGCCAGAACACCTTTTGAAGATTAAAAAAAAAAAAAAATTAACAAGTACATTTACAATAACAAGTAGATTATTTAATGTTGCGCTATGTTTATTTGGCCATTAATTTTTTTTATTAGTTTTTTTTCCCCTCTCTTTTTTTGTACTCTTTTGAAGAATTTCATGGGTTTAAAATAAAAATGTTGCCTTAATCGGTTCCACCTACACCTTTGTTGTAAAACACTGCAAGTCAAAAGTTTTTGAACACCTTATATTTTAGCATTCGATTGGCCTTATTTTGAATACTCGTTAAAATTATAGCCAAGGAACAGTTTAATACGGTTAAATACAGGGAGAAATGTTAGGAATCCCTTCTTCCTCATTCCTCATGTAGTTCTAAACTAACTGGAAATGACCAAGATTTTTCTAACTACAATGGACTTGTTGCATACCACATGAATGAAAACATTTTTCTCGGTACATGACAGCATGGGATCTACTGTATATGGTTTACTGTATATGGTTCTGGTCCTTAGCTCCCAGAGTAAAAGAAAAAAAAGCTTACATTACAGTGTTTGTGCTATATCTGATATTATTCTATTCAACATGCTTCACAGTATCTGATTCCTTTTTGCGATATCTGTAATTTTATTGGCCTGCCCACACACTCGTGAAGTAAATCAAATCAAATGCGGATGAAATTTCATCTCTGGCCAGGCAAGCAGGCTTGCATCTTTTCGTATTGAACTGCGGAGTTCTGACTCAGCTATATGTCCCGTGTTAAGCTCATCAGTATTGGCACCAGTGGAAGTGGAGTCTGCATGTGAGTGACTGAGAGAGTGATATTTACTGACCTAAATGTCCTTCAAAACTTTTTCATCACTTCCAATAAATAGAACTCTTCATTCAGCACAGAACACTCACACTGTTGTCAAGAGGTTTCATTCTTCCCTGATTTCCAAAGTGGTATTATTTTCAGCTAAATTGTTTGTTGGTTAAATCCTGAATGCTTGTGTTCCAGTCTAGGAATTATTGTTCGTTTAATTGTTTAGATGATTGGATGCATTGTAGTGGTGCTGGCTCCCAGCTCCAGGGTTTCTGCTTCAATCCTGAGCTTGTGCCCAGGTGGGTTTCCTCCAGGTTCTCCAGTTTTCTTCCACTTCCCAAAAAGTATTCCCACGTCAGCTCCGGATCCAAAACAAACTTAACATAGATAAATTGGTTACTGCATATAAATTAATAATGCACAATTCATTCATTCATTGTCTACCGCTTATCCAATCTATTCTCGGGTCACGGGGAGCCTGTGCCTATCTCAGGCGTCATTGGGCATCAAGGCAGGATACACCCTGGATGGAGTGCCAACCCATCGCAGGGCACACACACACTCTCATTCACTCACGCAATCACACACACTACGGACAATTTAGAGATGCCAATCAACCTACAAATGCATGTCTTTGGACCGGGGGAGGAAACCGGAGTACCCGGAGGAAACCCCCGAGGCACGGGGAGAACATGCAAACTCCACACACACGGCGGAGGCGGGAATCGAACCCCCAACCCTGGAGGTGTGAGGTAAACGTGCTAACCACCAAGCCACCGTAATGCACAATTTGGATTTTTAAAACTTTGTTCCCCTGAAGTTAAACTGCAAACCTGTGTTTTGTCGATCTGTTATGCTGCCTTCACACGCTATTGTAAGTACGTGTCCCACTAGTTGCACCTAAATGACCCCTCGAGTCATAATTACAACCCGTAAACTCAGATAATTTTATACCCGAGTTTCACAATTGGGAGGAGTCCAAAACTTTCAGCATGGTGGAAAAGAGTACAGTTTCTGCACTACATGAAAGATTTTCTTCATTTTTCTAAGTGTAGCTAATTTTTAGGGCTTGTTTTGTTCATATTCATTTCTGTACATCACAGATTCTATTCACATTGTATATTTTTACACCATGAAAATGGCTTGTATTTAACCAAAATTCCATTATCATCAGCAAGCTTGCTAAATGTTAAAATAAAAAGTGGAAAGACGTGTATGAACAAACCTGGTGTTGTCCTCGTTCACGTTCCATGTTGTTTTCGACCAAAAAAAAAGCATGTGGACACGATAAACTCGTAATTACCGCTTCAGAAGTCGGACATAAAATCATCCTGATTGCGTGCAAGGAAAGCATTATCCTCAAAAATTCTGCACATTTAGTTGGAATACACAGACAGAAGCCTGAACATGCTTTATCAAAGTTCCCATTTAATCTATTTTGAGGAAATCGCACTGTTTTTGTCTCTTTATCTGTCAGTTAATGTCTGTGAAGCTGGTCATTGTTGAAGCACTGCGAGTCATCTCTCATCCACAGGCTGCGCTTGGCTCCACTATCACCTGTTTATTGAGGAATAAATCCTCTGATAAAATAGGGCATTGCACCACTCAGTGCTACTTTTTACTGAAACCTAGTTCCAAAGCTCACCCACATGCAGTTTTTTTTCTCTGTGAATCTGGCACCAGTTTTGTAGCTACTCAAAGCCATAACATAGAGGAATTTTCAGCCTGTGTCAGTGCTATATCCAGGCATCTTCTTTTTTGAGATGGATTAGTGTTAAAACAAATTAGTACAACAGTGGAGTTAGTGATGGTCTTTATGAACTAGAGTGGTACAGTTACGTGGGCAGCAGGAAGACAGGAGCTTAACATTACCATTTCTTTTCCAAAACACTCGATGGACTCTGTGTATGAGGCCAAAACCCACCTCAAGAACAGAGCGAAGCTTCCCACTCGATGACTACTGAGAGATTAGCACCTGATTATCCCCCAGTCTTGCAAAATCTCTCTAAGCCCTCGTGACCCAAACAATCTGTGTCCTGTAATCACTGTAACTTTTGTTAAACTATTTCTTTAAGACCTTAAGGTAACCTTTTCTTAAGAGCTGGACTCATTCTGAATATATTAATAGCTCTCTGGTCTTGCTAGCCGTGCACAGAGGGTAGGGAAAGCCTTCAGGCAATAAAATCAGTGCCAGTTGCTCGCAGTGAGAACTCCTGTTTTGGCCCGATTCCTATTCAGAAATTGAAAGGCTTCGTCAGTTCCCTTGGCTGCTTGTGCTGGGGAAAATCAAGCTTGTAAGTGTGAGGGCATTTGTCACTTCAGAAAGAAAACTTGATCAGACATGCTGTTTTAGGAAAGGAGTGAATGACTGCATGAAATATGTCCTGATGGGCTTTATTCCACTTTCACCACAGTTTGCAATTTTTTTATTTATTTATATATATATATATATATATATATATATTACACACACCCCCTTTTTATATTAATTAAAGCACCACATGTACTTTTATCTGTTTAGAGTTACCTTCAATGTTGTGGAATGTCAGTAAACTAAGTTGTGTAATGAACACATTCCTATTTGACAAGAGGTCTTTCCATCACAAGCCTCTTTCTCTCTCTCAATTAAAATAATAATCCAGCAAGTCCTCTGTCTTGAAGACTTTCCTATGGTACACTCACTAGAAATATTCTAAAGAAAGCTTAACCATGTCAGCAATCTTTCTTTATTAATTTACCATATGATTTTTAATCTGTTTATTAATCATTATATCAAGATTATATTTAGAGGAAGACCTAATGACCAGATTTGAGAATTTGTCATGCATTTTCATGTAATTCCATATAATGCATCAGAAGCAATATTTGTACAAAGTGAAAGTTTTTAGTGCATCATATTTTGACTGTAGATTATTGGAAGTCAACTTTAGGTGATTAGGTCTTGTTTATATATATATATATATATATATATATATAACAATATTTGTACAAATAAATTTTTTATATATTTTTTAATTTTTAATAATTTTTATTTTTTTGTTATTTTATTTATATATATATATATATATATATAAATAAAAGTGGTGTCCTGATTTCTTATTTCTTTGCATGTTTGTCACACTTTAATGTTTCAGATAATCAAACACATTTAAATATTAGTCAAAGATAACACAAGTAAACACATCATGCAGTTTTTAAATGAAGGTTTTTATTATTAAGGGAAAACAAAATCCAAAACTACATGGCCCTGTGTGAAAAAGTATTTGCCCCCTAAGCCTAATAACTGGTTGGGCCACCCTTAACAGCAACAACTGCAATCAAGCGTTTTCCATAACTTGCAATGAGTCTGTTACAGCGCTGTGGAGGAATTTTGGCCCACTCATCTTTGCAGAATTGTTGTAATTCAGCCACATTGGAGGGTTTTCGAGCATGAACCACCTTTTTAAGGTCATGCCACAGCATCTCAATCGGATTGAGGTCAGGACTTTGACTAGGCCACTCAAGTCTTCATTTTGTTTTTCTTCAGCCATTCAGAGGTGGACTTGCTGGTGTGTTTTGGATCATTGTCCTGCTGCAGAACCCAAGTTCACTTCAGTTTGAGGTCACAAACAGATGGCCGGACATTCTCCTTCAGGTTTTTTTGCTAGACAGCAGAATTCATTGTTCCATTTATCACAGCAAGTCTTCCAGGTCCTGAAGCAGCAAAACAGCCCCAGACCATCACACTACCATATTTTACTGTTGGTTTTTCTGAAATGTGGTGTTACTTTTACGCCAGACGTAATGGGACACGGAACTTCCAAAAAGTTACATTTTATTTTCCCCAAAAGTCTTGGGGAATATCAAGATGTTTTCTGGCAAAACTGAGACAAGCCTTTGTTCTTTTTGCTCAGCAACGGTTTTCGTCTTGGAACTCTGCCATGCAAACCATTTTTGCCCAGTCTCTTTCTTATGGTGGAGTCATGAACACTCACCTTAACTGAGGCAAGTGAGGCCTGCAGTTCTTTGGATGTTGTTGTGGGGTCTTTTGTGACCTCCTGGATGAGTTGTCGCTGTGCTCTTGGGGTAATTTTGGTCGGCCGGCCACTCCTGGGAAGGTTCTCCACGGTTCCATGTTTTCGCCATTTGTAGATAATGGCTCTCACTGTGGTTCATGGCAGTCCCAAAGCTTTAGAAATGGCTGTATAACCTTTTTCCAGACTGATAGATCTCAATTACTTTCTCTCTCATTTGTTTTTGAATTTCTTTGGAGCTCGGCATGATGTCTAGCTTTTGAGGATCTTTTGGTCTACTTCACTTTGTCAGGCAGGTCCTATTTAAGTGAGTTCTTGATTGCGAACAGGTGTGGCAGTAATCAGGCCTGGGTGTGGCTAGAGAACTTGAACTCAGGTGTGATAAACCACAGGTAAGTTATGTTTTAACAGATACTTTTACAAACACTTTTTCACACAGGGCCATGTAGTTTTGGATTTTGTTTTCCCTTAATAATAAAAACCTTCATTTAAAAACTGCATGATGTGTTTACTTGTGTTATTTTTGACTAATATTTAAATGTGTTTGATTATCTGAAACATTAAAGTGTGACAAACATGCAAAAAAAAAAAAAAGAAATCAGGAAGGGGGCCAACACTTTTTCACACCACTGTGTGTGTGTATATATATGAATTAACCTGCTTATTTCTCCTATCAAGTTCATGAAGGCTTCAGTCCATTACCTCCCTGATGGCCTGTTTATCATGTGAAGGAGGGAAAGAAACAGACCCCGGGGAAAAGTAGGTGTGTAATTGGGTCTCTCTCGCTTCTCTCTAAGAACCTCAATCCATTCAAGTAGGTCAGATACTGCTTCAGAAATCTTTTAATTTCTTTCGATTTATTTCGGGCGAGGTGGAACTTATGAATTCCGTTGTGTTGCTATGGTATCAGACCGCTCATTGGCCGATCATCTGTATATTTTAGTCACTGCTAAATCTGGGCAGAGGAGGTGGTGATTTCTTTCTCCTTCCCTCACTTTGGCTTGTTAAAGCCAGGGGGAACAGTGGTGAGAAGGCCAGAGCTGAGATTTTTACATTTATACTGTTGATCTCAGGGCATCTTTAGACAGCTTGAACAGAATTTTGATCTGGATGCTGGGTCTCAGGGCTTAGAGTCTGCAGTGTTGATCTTGGGGTTTATGCAGAGATGAAGATTGCTGAGCAAGCAGTGTGGACAAACCCTAAGCTGGTTTGTTCATAGTAGTGCACACTATTTATTTTATGTTTTTGTGTACATACATCTTATTTGTAAAAGGAGAGGGGAAAGAAAGAATTCATTTGTTTAGTGCTATGTACTTCCAAGAGCTTCTGCATCATGCTGCCGTGGGAAGTCTTTTTCCTATAGTCGTGGAAATAATGTGTAATAGCGCCACCTGCAGTACTGGAGCACTTGTATGCCGGTCCCAGTACAACACAACAGAAAGTATGCGAGCTTGTATGTTTGTGAGGGTTTCATCTTCGCACAACCCTAAAAGTTGTCATCTCTGCCTGAATGCTAAAACTAGGGAACTTCATCCTATGTTCAGCAAGTGATGTCAAATCAACAAAGCTGCTCACATCATGAACAGTAAACTAATGGCAATTTCTTACCTTCAAATGAGTATCAACATGGTCATATTCCATCCATGTATTTTTTTTGTACTGCTTATCCTATGCAGGGTAGCGGGGAACCTGGAGTCTATCCCAAGGGACTCGGGGGGTGGGGGGGCACAAGGCGGGGGACACCCTGGATGGGGTGCCAAACCGTCATAAAGAACAATCGCACACACTAGCACTACAGACAGTTTAGAGACATATTATTTTGTTAAGTCTATAAGAGAGGTGAATATAAATCTCTTCAGTTAGCTGGCTTACATGTTGCTAACAAAAGATAAACAGAAAGGTGTCTGCTTTTTATTTTGTTTTGTGTCTAGTCACCCCCCTCCTCACGCATTCTGTGTGGTTTCGGAGGCACGGTGGCTAAAAATATAATTCCGTTCCATCTTTCCTACTTCCAAGGAAAGTCAAATACGGCATCAGTATACTGGCGTGGGGTGGGTTGGGGAGAGGGAAGGGTGTTGTGTTTACTCCATCTCTTGTGGAGACCTATTGGCTTGAGCAGATAACGTGAGGACCGTGTTTAATCACATTAGTGTATGCTTATCTCAAATACTCTGTATGCAGATGATCAACAGATTGTGTTTTGTTTTTTCAGAATACCATCACTGTTACTATGGTCTTTTATTTTAGGAGAAGCATCACATGTAGGCTTATCCAAGAAAGAAAACTAATACAAAATCTTCTAGCATGTAGACATTTTAGGTGCAATGTTCACAGATGTTTTTTTTTTTCCTTTCCCACTCAGAATTTTATTCATTTTGATGATTGTATATAAAATGTACAATTCACATGTGGATAGTCACATGATCACTTACCACTTAAAACAAATAAAATGCTGGGTTAGGATAGTTAAACTACCAAAATCTAATTGAACATGCTTTTATAGCTTTTGCTAAATAGGTCTCGCTGATTTTCTGTCACTTATTTCTCAAAGATTTCTACATAATGGAGTTTGCAGTGAACGAGTTCTGGCTGTTCTTCCTCTCGTATTGTCTGAAGTGGTTTGTACTCTGTAGTATCCCAATAATTATGGTCACGTTTTATTTTATTTTTTTTAAACATTTTAATTCGTACACTATACATACACTATAGACAAAGAGTATAACGCCACAGTGTTGGCGGGATTGGGAAGGCTGTTTTCACACTTCCTACTGTGACAAAATTTCATCTTGAGCGCAAACAAGATGCAAGCTCTCAATCCAGACTGAGTGTCCCTGTAACTTGCTCATTTATTTATTTTCTAGCATTAATATTAGTCAGTCATCTTTTGCTTTTTTTCATCTTTTTCTCAGAGAAAAGCATGTGCGCTCTCTCTCTCTCTCTCTCTCTCTCTCAAAAGAAAACTGTGGCTGACTAATTAGAGTTTTTCTGGCTTGACAATACAGCATGGAGAATGGAGGGTGAGAATCTTCGCCTAGTTCTGATTTTCTCCTTCATTTCACTCCTCAGATTAAGCATCATGAGGGCTCCCTGTAGATTTGGATTTGGATACCTCCTGCAGTGTGTGTTTCTGTAAGCTTTTGGTGAATACTGGTTGTTTTTCCTCTTCGTTAGGGCTGAATATTTTTGTTATTCATGTTTACCATAATCATGGGTAGAATATTTGCAGATGCTCAGAGAGCTACACTTCATTTTTGTTTTTTCTGGAACATCACTTCACTGAAGGGGAAAGGGACAGGGGCTGTGGAGAAACTACTGTTTCTCACTGGTCACACTGGACTCTCACTTTGCTGATCTTACTGTTGCTCTTACTGTTGCATTCTTCCTAGAATTTACCCTTAATCCTTATGTACATGTTAAATCTTAACGAGTACGTTATCAGCTTCAAGAAATTGTAGCTCTATAATAAAGAGGCAGACCAATAATTTCTTTTTTCCATGATAATTGGATAAGGGGCGTGTCCATCTCAGACAGTTAGCGGGTAGGCTAAATAAACTCGAACTGCCCTGGCGAGCTACAATGGCTTCAGCACCTGAGGCTTTAGGAAGAAAACGAAGAAATGATATGGGAGCATTTTTGTTATAATTCCTCTTTAAAAAAACCCAAAAAAAAACATTGTGCACTGTCACAGAAAACGGAGAGAAACCCTGTGGCTATAAAATAGGCGGAAAGAATATCATGAATCTTAAGAGGTATCTGAAGGCGCATCACCCTGCTATTCATGCAGCTTCTGTCACGGAAAGTCAACCATTTAGTCTTATTTAAGTACTTTTACTTAACATTAGGTCAGTTTTACTGGATGTGTTATTTTCTCCTTTTGTCAACAGGGAAATTCGCTAGCAAGTTTTACGTTTTAGCTTTATGTTAACTAACGTCACTTTGCTAACCTTACTGCATAGTTCTGAGCCAGACTTAGCCAGTTCTGAGCCATAAATGTACAATGCTTAATTATATATTTTACAACAGTTCGGCATTTCTGCGGCATTCACTTCTTCTGTTTCTAATGAAATCTGTATCACGTGATGTAGCAAGATTATTTAGGCCATAGCCTATTTGTTGTACTAACTTAATGCAGATAGCAAGCTGTTTCTAAAATGACAGATGGATTTGGAAGTTGCTTAAGTGATTGCCCATGTACGTATGCTTAAGGCTGGAATACACTACATGATTTTTGCCCCGATTTTTTTTGCCCCTATTTACATTCTGGGGAAGTTGACGCTCCCATATCTGAGTTGACAGATTGCATAAAAAAGTCGAGCAGTGTATGATGGTAACAGACTAGATTTCGTCCAGTCGGAGGATATGAAACATCTCTGATCATGTTTTGAGTCGATTTTAGAACGCATATTGTTTTTATCTGTCATGCGTCTCCTAGCAACAAGGCACACGTTTATGCCATAGTTTGTTGTCATCAGATCTGCTAATGTGTGATCCTCAGTCATTTAGTGTATGTCCTCTGTGACTATTACAAAGTTGGCATGTGTATGATCCCCAGTGTTTAAAATCTGTTCAGATTTAAAAAATAATGTCTACAAATTTTAATTACTATTTTTGTCTAAATACTAACATAGAAAATGAACAAAATTAAAGCTGGTAACTGCAGTTTGACTAAAACTTGACAAAAATGCAATGACTTTTTGTCGACTAAAACTAGACTGAAGAAGAAATTGCTTTCGGCTGCTCCCTGTTCGGGGTCGCCACAGCGGACCAACTGGTCCGCACAACTTGGCAAATGTTTTACGCCGGATGCCCTTCCTGACACAACCCTCCCATTTTTCTGGGCTTGGGACCGGCACTGCATCCAGTGGCTGGGGTTGAGGCATTGGCTGGGAATCGAACCCGGGCATGATAGGCGAGAAACCTACCACTGAGCCACCAATGCCCCAAAACTAGACTAAAACTATGAAAGACAAAAATGACTGAAATGTGACTAAGACTAATAACCGTTTTCGTCTGAAGATAAAGACTAAGACTAAATCAAAAATGGCTGTCAAAATTAACACTGTAATTCAATGACATTAATGTTGTGCTCCACCGCCTCAAACCACCTACTTACAGAATATTGTAACCCTCACAGAGACTTAAATGTTGATAGTAGTTTTGTAAAATGACTAATTGAGCTATATTTGTATGAGAATACATACAAAAACTGCCTATTTTCCAGAGGGCAAGACAGCATATTTTCTGGTACATAAATTTTCTAAAGAAAGTTTTTGGAGGTTAATGGGTTTGCCAATTTTTCATTTAATTATCAAGCAAATGTATTCAGCATTTTTTTTTTCACTTTAATCAACAATTTTAACCCAACACTAAAAATAGACTGCGCGATCTTAGCCTCTAGAGTCTTTCAGCAGTTTTTCTTCAGATTTGCGGTTCAGCTTGCGAGTGAACTCATGCACACCTTTTGGTTCGACTATATTCAACAAGATCGCATTCCTTTCAACATTCCAAAGCTCTGGAGGGTTTAAAATGAAACAGTGCCTAATGAGATCTCCATTAGGCATATGGCTAGTAGTCACATACGATGTATTGTGATAATCTACCTGCATTTTCACTGCATTGTGTGTAAGAATCAGCTGCTCAGGAACTGTTGGTGCCCCACAGATAAAGATAACATCCCGTTTGTCCATTCCTTAAGTATTTTGATTTTGAACATGTGCGATTACATAGAAACCTAAAAAAAGGTCATCCTCAGTGAGCTTGATAGGTCATCCTCAGTGCGCTTGATAACAAATCTCTTGAAATTGGAATACAGACTTATATCTGCTGTGAACATTTTGTTTTTAACTCAAAGCAGGGGTTTTGGCAGCTGACATGCCAGTGCAAATACCAGTAGAAATAATAAAGAGCCAATTGCTGTGTGTGTATAGAGTAGGATGTATATACAATTATATAACCAGATCTTTTCACACTGGATTTTTCTCTGGAGAGAGCAAACCGTCCCCATTTGCATGCTGCACCTTGCTACTGTAATTTAAGATTAATCCATCTCAAATGTTTGCTCTTCCACTGAGGCATACTACTGTAAAAGATGTGGCAAGAATGTTTGGAGGAAAAGTCTTTTTAGCACTGGGACAGATGGCCACAATTTATTGATGTTCTCACATTCAGAACTGGCAGACTAGCTGTTTCACAGTGAGTATGTGCTGGTAAGACTCTCTTCAATACTGGTTATAGACTTATTACTGCCTTGAACATTGTTTTTGATAATCCAAACCTTATAGAAAGCATGGGTAGAGAAATCAGGGACTTTGGCAGCTAGTAGGCCAGTTCACATTTTTGTAAATTGGATCATTCTTAATGATGTTGTCTTTGGGTAGCTTATTTATCCCAACCAAAATGCTAAACCGCAAATGCAAATTCCATTCCATTTGTATACTAACTGTGTACTAACTGTGTACTACTAAGTGTTAAGACTTCGGAGTAGTTTTGAATGACTGAATCACCTTTAACCTAATTATGCCTACTGGATTTACTCATATTGTGCTAACTGTATTACTGTGATGTGCTTCTAAACAATGACTTTTGTATTAAAAGCTGTCTTAGAATTTTTGGCACAGTTGGCAGAATAACATGGTCAGAGAGAGAGAGAGAGAGAGAAGTTGAGAGATACAGACACAAACAATGAAAGAGAAAGAAAGACAAGCTTCAACATGGTGTGTGACCGAGAAACCCAGAAAGAGACATAGATACACTGGGGCATTAAGAGAGACCAACACTGACAGAAAAAGACATAGGGAGGGAGGGAGTGAGGGAGCTAAATGCATACACAGAGGGCAACACGCAGACAGACAGACAGACAGAACTCTCCTTGTACCTCCACACCTTATGTAATTGTGATTAGCCTGCTCTGTGCGTCTTAATTACTTTACATTCCTTCTGCTCATAATGGTAACAATGTCATAAGGAGATCAAAGTAGGGGGAAATGAGGAGTATGTGTGTATATTTGAGTGCTGTGTGTGTGTGTGTGTGTGTGTGTGTGTGTGTGTGTGTGTGTGTGTGTGTGTGTGGATTTCCTTGGTGGGTTGTGGTGAGCCTGCTGCAGGCAAACATTCCTTTCATTGTACAATTACTAACCCCCCCCCATCCCCCCAACCACACGACCCCAGTGTAAACGTCTTGACTAGGTGAGCCGTAACAGAACGTCAGAAAAACATATCTACGCTTCGTGAGAAAGCTCAAGTCGAGACTCGCATAAATAAATCCTGTGTTGTGCCTATCTGGATGTTATGCAGATCAGCTGTATACCATAAACTATCCACAGTTTCACTTAAATTATCTACATTTATCTGAACCACTTGACATACATGACACTCTTATCCTCACACCGTGAACAAGAATTACTGCAGGACTAAAGCATTCAGGACTTGCCCAGAACCCTAGTCTGCTCACTTATCTGCACATCAGTAGCCCGAAAACATTCCACAGCCTTCGGTTACGCAAACCACCCCCATCTCATGCAGCTCTGGAGGTGTGTGTACTCTGATCGCCATCAACTCTTCAGCAAAGTTTTATTTTGGTCGTTAGTGTGTTTTGTTTTTTTCCTGTTTCTTCTTGAAAGTTCAGTAAGTGGAGTCAGGTGTTCCAAGCTTTTCATGAATACAGTCCAGGAAACTCAAAGACTGAGTCCAGTGTGCTGCCCAGTCCCACTTTTTATGGTTGCCAAGAAACCTAACTGCCTAGAATAAAAAGCTACAGCTATGGTAATGTGATGACAATGACAATATAGCACTAGCACCTCCCAGGAACATGCCAGTGAGTGGATTTGCAAGTCTTGATTGTTTTGTAGATATGAGCTGTGTCACTGTGTAAATGTTTCTATGATGTCCTGTGATAAAATGGTGTGTATACCCA
>JAUCMX010000007.1:20609651-20612151 GCA_033459395.1 Hemibagrus guttatus
CAGACTTAAACGAGTCAGCCATTTCTCCAAACGTTTTGAGGGAGTATTCTCTGCGGGCCTGCTCGAAGCCAAATGCTTGTTGTGGTTTACTGCATTCCTGTAAAGAAACACACTGCGAAAAATCAAAATCAAACTTACTTCAATCTTTCAACTTATTGTAGTACCACCAGTATTAAAACTTATGCACATGCACAGTAGAAAGATTCAAGTGCAGTGTATGTGGTTCTGTATTTCTGTTTGAGCTTGTTTTAACACACACTCCACTTTTACATATTATCATTTATGTAATTTTTAGCCAATCATTTGGCAGCATCGCAATGTATAAAAGCTTCACATTATACACTGGATAAGTGCATAAACCAGCAGGTGTAAAGGTTTACCTATTAAAGTGGATAGTGATTGTGTATGTGTCTGCATGTATATAAATAAAAAAAAGTAGACCATAATTACTTAAAATAATATTTAAAAAGCTATAAATTACCCCAGTAGTAATTTTACCACAGTACAATTGTTACTGTTACTTGCCACTGTTGGATTAAAAGTTTTTGTTATTTATCTGTATAGTAATTATTTATCTTTATAGTGTATATACAGTGCATCATAATAAATCAAAGCTAATACTTTGCAGGCCATAAATAAGTAGGCTCTGTATTGATACAATGACCATGATGTTAGTGTTAGATAAGGATATGTCCTGGTTTAGTGAGTGACATAGTAGGGTTTTGTAGACAAGCCCCTGCTTCCCACACCTGCGCCAGACACTTGGGGCACCTCCAGTCACCCTTAGGGACATCATTTAGGGGCGGGATCAAGCAGAAAGTGTGGTAGCTGTCATCGCAGCCATCGCATAGCAACAGCCTATCCTCATCACTGCCACTCCCACATACCAAACACACATACAGGTCCACCTAGAGTAAGAAGTAAAACAAATGGGACAAAGGGAAAAAGATGGTGAAATAGAGGGAATCAGTGTTGTAAAACTTTAACACAAAAAAATATATATACCAAGTAAATGATATAAAGAGAAAAATCAAACAAAGGCTGTAATAGGAGACTCACTACACTGACAGGTGGTTGTGGAGCGCTTTTCTTATAGCGCGATTTGGTTTTCTCCGGCTCAGCTTGCAGTTCTCTCTCCACAGGCTCCTGTTTAATCTGAATGGGTATTTCCTTTACTGTTGACACAACACAAAAGAGCTTACTCAGATGAGCTTGTCTTTAAAATCAGCTCTTGCATAATGCAACTAATTCACATAAATAATGTTCACTTTTTGGCACTTCTAGATCCTGAACAATAATTCAGATTTTTGAGAAAGGATACCAGAAAATCTCAGAATGATAGAGAGTGATGTGGATAATGCAGAAACAGCAGAAACTGCTGTAAACTTATAATTATTTAAAACTGTAAGTAAATTTGGTTATAAATTTAGAGGGAGGCAGAGCGTCTTTCAGTTAATTGGGAATGAAATCTTTAGATGTTATTTTCACCTTATTTTCGCTGGGGATGCAGATTTTAAAATGCTATATCTTTATTTTCAGTTGAGATATGCGCAAAAGAAAACATTTTTCATTCTAAGAGAATATGTAATTTTCAGAAGAAAATGTAAAAAAAAAAAAAAAAAAAAAAAAAAAAAAAAAGGACCATTCTAATATAATCTATAATTCTCAAGAACATACTCTATCCATCCTATCTTATTGCTTTTTATGTCCCCTACTTGATTTAGATCATCTTTTTAACTTTGTCATCAAGCACTTTCAGCTGCATTTTATGCGTGAAGGGTGCTATACAAATGATAATTATATTGACAAGGATAAAGACCATGATAATGACATGTGATGATAAGCTTGTATAGCAGGCAGAAACAGCAGCTCACCTGGTTCAGGTTTTGCAACAAAAGAGCCCATCCGTCTCCTGAGATTGGGCCTCTCACTCGCATCTCCTCCGGCACACCCCTCTGACTTCCCACAGTCAGACTAAAAAGGTCGCAAGACAGGAAGGATGATTTGTTGGGTTTATTTGTAATACAAGTAATTATAGCTCAACAACAGTGTTGAGAATGTGGTTAATGTGTCCTTAGATAAAGTTTCTATATGCGTGTGTATTAATCGCTTGATCTACCTCAGCTTTCATCCGCTTGGCTCTCCTGGCAGGTGTGCATGCATCACTGGGTTGCACCTGCACCTTTTGCCTCTGCACCAGATCGTGAGGTTTATATTCTTTATCATCACCATTTTCTGGGAGGGAGGGTTTCTGAACGAACTGTGGATGAAATAATAAAAGTTACTTCCTTTTCCACTTCCAGCACCTGCAAACGTTTTGAAGACAGTCCCATAAATTTTCACTCGTACAAATACATCTTGGCTGTACTGTAGTACATTTGTAGTACATCGCTTGGCACTGCAATCATTTCAGAAATGAAAGGTTATGTAATACTAGCAGTTCATTACAGGATATGATAGGAAACTCAATACATTGATGTCTAAGGTACAACCACAAAGA
>JAUCMX010000007.1:20617151-20814651 GCA_033459395.1 Hemibagrus guttatus
GTGAGCCTACTGCTTTGCCAGGCGCAAAGCCCATTGCCATGGCTATCTTTGTCCATTTTCGCTCCTTACATACGGCATCAAAACCTCCCTCATCTGAAACCAGCTAAGCAGTGGCAGAAAAAGACACAGAGATATCACATGACTGTACAGTCATATACAGTCTTGGACTACTGAATGTAAACTTTTTCTATCGTATTACTGACTAGGACAGAATAAGGGACAGTTTTTCCTCAATAGCACAAGACCTGTTGCAGTACTTGATTTAAGAACATTCGTCTCTTAGCTGTGGCTTTAATGGCCTTACCTTGTTTAGGTGGTATAGATCTAGTATCTTTCGCTCTACGTGTGGAATTTTAAGAGAGCATCCTTGAAGTTCCCAGAATTTAGCAATCTGGTCCAGAAAATTGAGTTTGACCCTCGTCTGTGCCTGGGAGAGAGAAAATAAATACAGAATGATAATGAATAACCAATTTCAACTGTGCTTCCTTTGATATGGAAGAGCAGATGAGGTTTGAAAAGAACCCAGTTCTGCTGACTGGGGCTCTCTAATTGAATGTGAATGCCTAACACCTCCCTGTGATTCCTTGAAACATCTTTAATGAAAAGATAAACCCATCCAAACGCCTCACCCCAAAAACAACCCCCCCACCCCCCATCCCACACACACACAATCCAGCAACCTAACACAAATCCTGGGTGTGAACTAACCTCCAACTCATTGAGCCTCTGGATCCGAGGAGTGAAATGAAGTCTGTCGACGTCACATGCAAATGGAGGCTGCCAGTCCTGAGCACAGACAAACAGAAACATAAGTGAATTTAACTAAACAAACACAAGTCAAATGTAGCAACTGTTGTCCCTACCAAAAGCATTTCAACATTTCAACCGGCAAATGCTATTTAAGTGTGAAACATTCAACTTGCCGCTGAGTTTTCACACTTCTCAATACCAGACATGCCAAAATGGCCATATTGGATTTGTTTTCCACTGCAGAGCCATTACAGTAAACACATATTTAGTATGGCAACAGCAGCTCTACATATAATTCGGTTACAGAAGCATACTAATGGTGCTACACAGAGCTTATCTCTTCTGTGTGATATTACTATGAGCATTGTTTAACATTTTAACAAATAACCAAGTCTCTTCTTGAGCTGAACTTTATTCTGTCATTGGCCATTCAGAGGATCACAGCAAGCCTTCCACAAGTCCACTGGACTGAGACGGAAAAAGGAAAAAAAACCATGTAAAAAACATTACTGTTGCACAAGGCTTCTCTAAGGAATCATTTATCAGTTTCTTTGGTGCAGCCAGTGCCAAATCCAAATGAGGGGCTTTTGATTAGAAGGCAGCAGTTACTCTTTCGATTTTTTTAGAGCACAATCTACCCATAAATTCTATCAAATTTAAACACTTCTGAACATAAAGGATAGATAACTGGATACAAGTAATTTGGGTCTAACTACAAAATTTTGTAACATGATCCAAGTTTAGTGTATTTTATTGCGACTTGGAAAACACTTAAAATGTAATACATTACAGTGTAGACATTAGACGTAGCAGGGTCTTAATGTGCAATAGCAAAAAGAAAAAAAACCCCACACGTTTTGATCCTGTTATTCATGTAGGATGAAGACAAGAGCATTCACAAATGTCCCAATTAAATGAAGCTTGCTATTAATTTAAGCATGGTTCAAAAAATGTCAGTACTGCAGTTAATGTATTGTCTTTCATTGCACCTTTGTTCATCTATAATAAAATAACACATTTCATAAAGATTTGGGGACGGGGTCCATTTTGCACAGCATCAGTTAAGGTTCTCTTTCTCATATGGTTTTAACGTGGCAACGAGACCTAACATTCCTGCATTAGTCTGCATGTGAAAAGCCATATTGATATGCAGCATGTGGGGAGGGTTCAGTAGTGAGCACACCACACAAATGGCCCTTTAGGATTGCAAACTGCAATAAATGACAGCAGGAGACTGATCTAATAAGGAAATGACGTTAAATGTATCCAACTAATGTGATATGCAAAAAATATTAATGGGCCTCATGATCACTCATATTGTGGAAGCATAATGAGAATTTAAATGCATGTGAAAGCACCAACTGATCTTGGTTCTTCTTATTAGAACAATGATCCAAAAATAAAAACTGGAATAACTGGAAAATCACAGCATGAACTCGTTTCGGTTTCAACCATTTAAGTGACAGCATTCGTTTCCTATAAAATCTTTCTGTTGATCACTAACCAGGGCTACATGCATATTGACATGCTGTAAATAAACAACATGCAATATGAATACAGATGAATGGTCCAGTTATTATAAATTAACTGAATGAGAGGGGAACTCCGTCATGGCAAGTAACACCTTTTGTGTGTGTGTGTGTTGTCCTAAAGACTACATTTCTTACCCTCTAAAACCATGTACTTTGAGACACACCATAATTCTACATTTCCACTTTTGTAACCACGTAGGTGAACGATTTGCAAAACCACTTCCTCTGCCTAAGCATAAACTAGATCATCTGCTGTTAGACAGTGCAGAAAGGTCGTGGAGAATCTTACAATGCTGAGAATGAGCCTTACACGCCTACGGTTACTGGCCTAAATGAATCCATGGTTGCTTTATCTCCTTACTTGCAATTTCAGTAAAAGTAACAAAACATGAAAGCCTCAAAAATAGTTTTCATTGCATGGATTCTTCTGTAGAATGATAGAAGACATATTTACCCTGCATTTTCCCCATCAGCACCCTCACGTCTACCCACATCCCCATTTGGCCCTTGTTATTTTCTAAAAACCAAGCCACAGAGCAACAATCCCCATCTTAATACTGCCTATAAAGACACACATACACAAGAACAATACAAAATGTACAATTTTATAATTGTTTTAAGATGACCGATACCATAGTGAACTCACTACAATGTCACTTGTGTATGTCTTCAAAACAATATTGAATCCGTCACTGTTTAATAGTTTGCATACCGAATCAGGTTTGTCTGATTGTAAATCATTTTTATATTATAACCAGATTCCATCATTAAGTAGATTAAAGGTCATTTTATCCTACAGTCACAACAATTGTTTATGTAATGTTATAAAGTCTATGACAGTATGGCTCTGGACAGTGATTCATATGGGTGTTGTCACATACATATGGCTGGTAAACACTGGCTATTACTTCACTGTGGGTAGGTAATAACATTAAAAAATGTTTTTACATGTTTTTGAGAAACTAATACAACATAGCTTAGAAAGTAACATTAAAACAACAACAAAAACTATCAGAACGTGAATACAATGTACCTGTCTACTATATACACATGAAGTAAATAATGTGCTCAATGAATAAGACTTCCTATTAAAATCAACAGCAAACTTGTGCTCGCCCCAATGCACTTTTATCCAATTTGGTGAATAACAGGTATGGTGGGGGAAAAAAACACTAAAATAGCCTTAATTTTTACCCGTGTTTTTCACAACAGTTGTGGTACAGACCCACAAAATGGCCAGATGGTAGTACACTCTCACACACACACACACTCCACAAAGGCAACATGGAGGACGGCTGAAGTGAACACGGCCTGCACGGTAACCATAAATTCACCTAAAACAAACAGCACACTATGGCTTCATGTCGTGGCACTATTTCACTGAGGATTCACAATGATTATCACATTTAAATCAAATGTATATATGAGATACCAGAGTCGGCTTTACGCCATTCTGTGTTATCTGTTTACGTGTGTCTTCGCGTTCAAGTTATATATGTGTGTATATATATATAAACCGTATAGCAACGAACGATGGAAAAATCGGAAGGACTTTGGAAGGCTGAATGAAGGAGGGAAAAAACAAAATACTACACGTCTACGACTCTGTATTGTTGTGTATAATTGTAAATTTGTAATCAGCTGCCCAAAATGCGCCGTGTGCTTTCGTGTAAAAAAAAAAAAAATTAACATCCTATTTGTGTTCCTTAAATTCGCCATGACGGTGTATCAATCCTGATTAATGAAAATCGTCCTCACGCGCTTTTCACTTTCTTGTGGCGTGAGACACGTCACGTAGCTCCCATATTGTGTAATCCGATCTACGAGTATTATTTTATTCACTCACACACGCACTCTCTCTCTCACGACAAAACAACCTGTACATTAACTGTAATTTGAATGCTTCCTTTATTTGAAATGGCGGAAAATGTTTGTGAAGTCGTCTAAGCCACACCAACCATTTATTTTACAGAAGTTTTAGAGAGCACGGTATAGACACAAGCACCACCAATACCCAGTTGATGTGGTTCATGCACTGCCATTTTATATCGCATCCAGTTCTAAGATTGTGTATTTAAATATCTAATTTGAGCTAAACCCCAGAATCCAAAGGTTTTTATTAATCTTTAACCGTGCTTAAACGTTTCGGTCTCTAGATAAGTGACAAAAGTATCATCCTTGAGGCCAAATTCAATGTCACAGTGATGCGGTAATGAATCGCCATGTGGCCCTTTTCAGTACGGGAGAGTATGTGTTTATGATCATTTATATACAACCAGGACTACACAATAAATAAGCAACGTAGGGGGAAACGAATCGAAAGTGTCACTTTTAATCACAAAATTGTTCAACAGAATACTTCATTTGGAACACAACGGGTTTCCTTAAAAATAAATAAATAAGATCACTAGCTGAATCTACTGTAGGTTAGGTTACTGGACCACTTTGCATCTTCGGCTCTGCGGGTAATCCTCAAACTGGCTACTAGTCACACTTACTTTTAATTATCAAAGTGTGAAATCATAAAGATCTTGAAACTCTGAAACATTTGGATAGCTTTGTCGCATATCAGTGATCTAACTACTTTCCCCCCGGTTTCTCTATAACATTAGTGCAAGCGTCAGTTTCAGTCCTGCTATCTTGGTCCCAATCGTGAGCCGAACAAAATAACACAACAAATATTGCCATCACCTGACGTCTCACACGTAATTATCGGTAAACAACTGATAGTAATGCAACTGGAAAATGCAGAGAAATCGCTGTGCCTGAAAGTTTTGTTGCATTAGCTAACATAAGCTTTATGAAGATAGCTAGCATGGCCAGAGTACTTATTTTCTCTAAGCCCATAACTAGCAGGCAAACAATCTAGCTAGCCAGTCACAGCATCTTACATTCATCCTAGCTATTCTCACAGGCAAGCTAGCTACCTTTTAAATACGCTACTTTAACACATTAATCATTTCCCGTTGTGTATCAGTTAGTTATTGGTGTATTTGCGCTGAATGAATTCATAACTATCCGATACAGCCAGATCCTTATAGATCAAGCACACAAAGCAATACAGCTGGTTTAGCTAGTGCTGTCACGGCGCCGCCATGTTGAAAATTTTCCCTTTAAATTGAGCACCTAAGCGTGCTAACTACTACCGGAACCGATGATTAAATATCGAAACCGCGGTTATGAAGCAGCCATGGCTCGGTGCATCAAGCTCTCGAGACTCACCGGCGGCGGTCGGATTTTACAGATCCCTGTTTTCTCCGCGATCGGCCGAATCTTATTGATAAACGCGAATGGATCGACGAATTCCTCCCAGCTGGGCTCGAAGACCGGGCACTCCGGTGGCGGCTTAAACTCGTCCGGCCGAGGCTGGCTCATGGTCCAGATCCAGAGAGACGGGGGTCACTCGGTCGGGACAGACAGGTGTTAGGATCGGACACTGCGATCGGCGTTGCTCTGATACTCCCGTGCCTGATTCCTACTTACTCGAACAATCAGTATCAACACAGGATGGCTGGCTCAGTCAAACACACACTGAGAAGATTGCTCTTAGGCAGTTACCACATCCGCCTAAAAAACTAGATACCTAGCAATCCGACAAGTCACACAAATCATACCACAAACCTTTACCGAAATACGGTATTTTAATTAGACATTTCAAGTATATGTAATTTTACCGTCTGTTGATGTTCTTTACATATATATTTTTAAAAAACTGGCATACTGGGTTCACAATTTCAAGAAGGATTAAGGCTTTGTTTTACACATTAGATGTTATCTAATCCATAATTGTTACCCAACATATTTCTTATCATTGTGTCATTGTGATGTGCAATGTAAAAAATGTGCAGTCAAATAAAAAGAAAACTTTACATGTATTTGTTTCTGCTTTTTTTTTTTTTTTTTTTTTTTTTTTTTTTGAAAGCAAACTCATTCAAATTAAATGTGAGGTTCACATTGCGGTACAAACTACGTTTTCTTAACCATACAAAAAAAAAGCGTAAATATAAAATAAAAATGGGGCATTACCCCAATGTGCCTGGTTAAAAATAGGCTAGATAGCAAAAAAAAATAATAATAATAATAATTATATGCGTTTAGTTTTATTTAAGTCAGTCATATACACATTTTAATTGTAAGTGGTGTGCATTTATCTCATTATAGTGACAAAATGACCTAATTCTTTTAGAAGTGACGCAATCGCAGCCGTGGAGTTGTATTCATTAATCCGAGCCAATTATCTTCACACACTATAGTGTTTACTCGCGCGGATGAATACGTCCAGGTGACAGTTCACGGTGACCGGGACTAGTTCTTTAAATAGACCCATTCGAGGCAGCTGATTGGACGCGGTTCTTACTATGAGACTGATGTAGTGGACTGGGCGGGTCCTGTAGTCAAACACTGAAAAAAACGGCAGATAGGAGTTTTAAAGTAACCTAATAATGTCCGCGGAAGAAAACACGTTAGATTTTATGCATTTTATTATGTAGCCCGATGCAGTGTGATCTAAGAGACATAACCGTTAGCAATTCCTTTTAGAAACTAATAAATACAAACACTTTATTGGTCTTGCAGGATTTAACTAACCGTTAATGTGATACACCGCAAAGGCGGAAGTGGCAGCAGTGAAACTCAGACCTTTTCAAAATGTTTTTATATGATGCGTGAAAACAATTTATACTGCACAAAGTATACTGTACTATTGTCCACTAGTTTTGTTTTTTTCCCCTATTAACTTCCTATCAATTAGAAATAAAATACCTTAAGAGTTTTTGGATGCTTAAAGTGATTTTAATGGAAGCATTTTCTGAAATGGTGTTCTGTCTCTCTCACCCCCAGTGTTCTTGGGATAGGTTCTGCCACCATGGCCAGGATAAATTGCCTTACCTTTGCATTTGGCAGACACTCTTATCCAGAAGGACTTACAATTTATCTCATTTTATACAACTGAGCAGTTAAGGATTAAGAGCAGTGGCAGCTTGGTGGACCTGGAATTTGAACTCACAACCTTCCAAAAGCAGTAGACCAACACCTTATCCACTAAGCTACCACATCCCTCAAATAAAACAAAAAAATGGTTTTTATAGGGCAGGGGTGTCCACTTATATCTGGAAAGGGCCAGTGTGAGTGCAGATTTTCACTCCATCCAAATATTAGTCACACAAATTTATTGAAAACCAAGATCAACTGATTAAAAGATGGAATCTGGTGTGGCAAATGGAAAATCATTGTTTGGTTTATTTGACTGCATAACTCCCCCTTCACCTTTACCCGTCCATCATTTGTAGTTTTTAAACATTTTATACAATTTTGATACCTGCAGCAACACTGGCCCTTTGCTGATTTAAAATGAACTTTTAATGATTTAAAATGAGTTATAATGATTTTAATAGGACATCACTATGGTTCTAAAAGGTGAACTTCATTATGGGTTCATAATATTCACTGTGAAAGATCACAATATTTCACTGTCTGCAAAGTAAACAAAGCTTATGTTCTAGATGACGGAGTACATATGTTCCATTTTAAAAGTTTTTTGCACTTGTTGAGCTGCACATATATGAGGACTCTGACTAGCTGAATTTCAATCTTGCTACCAAGCAGTAAGAATCCCAAGTTCATTTTGTGATCTACATGAATCAGTCTTTCAACACACTAGCTTAACTCACTCATTTTTGGTATATTGCAGTGAGGTAGGTTAGCCACCATTGGGGTCATTTCACAAGGGTGTATCCATGCTTAGTTTTATTGATGTTAACTTACTTTAAAGGGGGGCACAGTGGCAAGCACATTTGCCTCACACCTCCAGGGTTGGCAGTTCGAGTCCCACCTCCACCATGTGTGTGGAGTTTGTGTTCTCCCCATGCCTCAGGGGTTTCCTCCCCCAGTCCAAAGACATGCATTGTAGGTTGATTGGCATCTCTAAATTGTCCAGTGTGAGATTGTGTGAATGAATGTGTGTGCGCCCTGCAATGGGTTGGCACTCTGTCCAGGGTGTATCCTGCCTTGATGACCAATGACACCAGACATAGGTACAGGCTCCCCATGACTAGATTGGTTAAGCAGTAGACGATGAATTTACTTATTTTAAGGGCTGTAATGTGTGCATTTTGGCATGAATGTGTTTGTAGCTACATACTGTTTATCTTAACAGTTCATATTTACATTTGAAAGTGCCCATTCTGTGCTTTGCTAACTATTCAACAGTGCCACAAATGACTTCATTGTTGAAATTGTGACAAATGCTATGCAGCTAGACAGTATAGCAAAACTAGTCTTGTTCTGAAGATTCCAAGTTTTTAAAAACAAGACTAACAAACCCACATCATTCAAAGGGAATTTATTCAGAAACATTGCACAGTTGGTAGAAACATACCCATGTAGACAGGTAGCAGTGTTAGGAAAAATGCCAAATAAAACCAAAACATCTTTGGTAATTCAGCAATTACTGGAACTCTGGAAGAGAAATGTAAATGGAATGAATGTTGCACGGACTGCTGAACAGAATAATAAACATAGAAAAAAAGACAGACATTAGTTCCCTTCCCTTTTGGGGCAAACAGTGAGAGGCAAGTGCTTCTACCACTAAATTCCCGAAGATCAATACTCTTCTCCTTCCTCTTCATCTTCAACAGACTCCGTGCCAACCTCTTCATAATCTTTCTCAAGCGCAGCAAGATCCTCTCTGGCCTCAGAGAACTCTCCCTCCTCCATGCCCTCACCCACATACCAGTGCACAAATGCACGCTTGGCATACATCAGGTCAAACTTATGGTCCAGACGTGCCCAGGCCTCAGCGATGGCTGTGGTGTTGCTTAACATGCACACAGCTCTCTGCACCTTTGCCAGATCTCCTCCAGGAACCACTGTAGGTGGCTGGTAATTAATGCCAACCTGGGGGTGAGGGACATTTGAAAAGGTCAAATTTCACATACAAAATCTTTCCATTAAACATTTATGCTGCTTACAGAAACAAATCAATTTCCATTAAACAAACAAACAAAAAAAAAAAAAAAAAAACCCACCCCTAATTCAGATTTTTATACCAAGCAAATACATCATACCACCATTCCCTCACCTTGAATCCAGTTGGGCACCAGTCCACAAACTGGATAGAACGTTTGGTCTTTATGTTGGCAATGGCAGCATTCACATCTTTAGGCACCACGTCTCCACGGTACAGCATACAGCAGGCCATGTACTTGCCATGGCGTGGATCACACTTCACCATCTGATTGGAAGGCTCAAAGCAGGCACTTGTGATCTCAGCAACAGAGAGCTGCTCATGGTATGCCTTCTCAGCTGATATAATTGGAGAATAGGTGACCAGGGGGAAGTGGATTCTAGGATATGGCACCAAGTTGGTCTGGAACTCAGTCAGGTCAACATTGAGAGCACCATCGAAGCGCAGGGATGCCGTAATGGAGGACACGATCTGGCCGATGAGCCGGTTTAGGTTGGTGTATGTTGGCCTCTCGATGTCCAGGTTGCGACGGCAGATGTCATAGATTGCCTCGTTGTCCACCATGAAGGCACAGTCTGAGTGCTCCAATGTGGTGTGTGTGGTTAGGATGGAGTTGTATGGCTCCACAACAGCAGTGGAGACCTGAGGTGCTGGATATATGGCAAATTCCAGCTTGGACTTCTTGCCATAATCAACAGACAGGCGCTCCATCAGCAAGGAGGTGAAACCTGAACCGGTGCCTCCACCAAAACTGTGGAAAATCAGGAATCCTTGGAGGCCAGTACACTGGTCAGTCTATGAATAGAAATGCACCAAAAAAAAAAAAAAAAAAAAAAGGTCTTTACATCCCAAA
Organism: Hemibagrus guttatus; assembly: GCA_033459395.1. Taxonomy (NCBI): domain Eukaryota; kingdom Metazoa; phylum Chordata; class Actinopteri; order Siluriformes; family Bagridae; genus Hemibagrus; species Hemibagrus guttatus. The sequence continues at coordinate 20,627,251 of JAUCMX010000007.1, forward strand.
AATCATTAAAAAATTGAAATCCAAATTAGCAACAATCCTAAAATGCATTCTCTCTGGACTTACCAGTTTACGGACACGCTCTAGAACCATGTCAATGATTTCCTTGCCAACAGTATAATGACCACGGGCATAATTATTAGCTGCATCTTCCTTCCCAGAGATGAGCTGCTCTGGGTGGAAAAGCTGCCTGTAGGTGCCAGTCCTCACCTCATCTGCAACAGGCCGATTGCAAGATTAGTCACACTCACTCAATTACTATTTTACAAGGGATTTTGAAGTTAATTTTTAGACAATACAGAAAGACTGATTTATGGCATTTAATTACACTTTGCTACCATTAACTATTTTTAGAGACTAAAAAGTAATTCCACTTTCCTCTGCCACTGCTCATACCAACTTACCAATGACAGCAGGCTCCAGATCCACAAACACAGCTCGTGGCACATGCTTCCCAGAGCCAGTCTCACTGAAGAAAGTGTTAAAGGAGTCGTCCCCGCCACCAATGGTCTTATCACTTGGCATATTGCCATCAGGCTGGATACCATGCTCTAAGCAGTACAATTCCCAGCATGCATTGCCAATCTGCACACCAGCCTGGCCCACGTGGATGGAGATGCACTCACGCTGCACATACACACAAAGCAAGAGAGGAGAGACAGTTAAAATGGCTGCTTACCCACCACAGTGGGCTCCAGGTCCACAAATATGGCCCTGGGTACATGGTGGCCTGAGCTGCCTGTATTGAAGAAGGTGTTGAAAGGGTCCTGACGGGAATAGGACATTGATGTGGCTTCCTGCAGCACACCGTCAGGTCCCACACCATGCTCCAGACAGAAAAGCTCCCAGCACGCGTTACCTATCTGAATGCCAGCTTGGCCCACATGGATTGAGATGCACTCTCGCTGTAGGCCAATAAAAGCAGCAATCACAAATTCTATGCTGAAATTCAAGCCTCCTTGTTTGAGGTCTAATTACATTCTTCAAGATCCCTTCACCCCACCCTAAAAAAATTGATTATTTGATCCAGACAGTTACACAATGTATTGAATGCAAATATACAATATACAGAGACATGGCAAGGTTGGATTTTTGCCATTTCAAAGCCCTGGCTCAAGGACAGTGTACTGGGAACCAGAGATCATAAACCAGTGTGCAAAATCCTGTAAAAAGCCATACATTTTAACTTGAAACAAAAGCTACAAATGAAAGAATAATCAAAACATTTATTGTGAGATGCATTCCTGGGCATATTTCAGATGAGCACTTTTTACAGGTCTGATCTCTGAAAGTCATTTTTAAAGGATTGTTTTTTTTTAAAGAAAAATGCCTTGCTGTCCAATCTAGCCTGAAACACAGGACTGCTATTGAATCAAAATTTCCCACAAAAGGTACATGCTCACTTGGTTGAATTAACAAGTTTCGTTTTTTTTTAAACAAAATAACGCAAGACAAACTGTCCTATTGTCAGAGTAGGACGGGATGGGGATGTGGAGAGCCTCTTTTATTGAAAACATGGGTGTGAAGGGAGGCGGACAAAATGAAGGACGGAGCGCGTGGCGCACACCGCGTGCAATAGAGCCTCACTTCCTGTTGAAACAATGCTAAAGGGAAAAAGGCGTTGACAAACCATATTATTATATATATATAAATAAATAAATATATACATGTGTATATAAATATAAATCATTTATACTCCATGTATGCTTGTAGTTCAAAAGCTGTTCCTCGACGTTAAACGGGCCTGGGGCAAAGTCTGTCGTTTCACATGCAACTACTTCATGAACAAGGAAACGGCTGTGACGTTCAGTTTAAAATGGGCAACAGGAAAGAGAGCAAAAACGGCACACCCCAAACCTTAGTACTGAGGGTAAAAAAAAAGTTCAAAATACAACAAATTTGGCTCCGACTTCTGATCTTTCTGTAAGCTTTTCTTCCTCCCATCCCCCCCATCTCTTTACTGAAGGCCCTCAGACATTCCGCCAACTCCTCCAGCGAACTATTACAGCGCACACTTATATAACTCACTGAAGGAATTAGTGAATAAACGAAAAAAAAAAAACAACAAAACTCCCGCAATCTTGTAGATACACCAGGATTGTCTATCTGTTTGGATGGATTATGACCGGACTTGTTTTAAACTCCTATAAAAAGATGTGTAACATAACTTAATGAAAAAAAACAATGTATATCGAATGAAAGTCGCACAAAAATATAACTCGGTGTCGCGCACACTCTTAGGCCTCAAATATAAAGCAATCAAAGCAGTTTTGGCGCCTTTTCTACCTCAAACCACTGATTAAAGCACTTCAACGAGAAATGACCATCACAACGGAAACAAAACTTACCATTTTGGTTTAGTCGTGAATAAATTCTTTCGAAAACGCAAAAAAAATATATATAAATGGTGAATTATCAAGGCGAAAGGCGGGAAAAAAGACGCTAGTGGCTCCGTTGACTACAGACGCGTTACGTGTCTCCGCCAACACAGCAGTATGAACAGAAGCGCGCGCGCGTCCAGCCTTTATGCTGTGCGCGAGGAGGGGCGCCTCCTGTGCAGCTGCGCTATTGGATGAGAGCGACAGCGCCATCCTGTCCGACCTGCTATTGGTGTAGGCAAATAATTCCTTTAAACATTTTTTTGTTTTATTTAGTTTCGCAATTATTTAAAAAAAAAAAAATAGATCATAAGATACATTGGTGTTTCTTTTTCACCAATTCTAAGCCACGTTTTAACGCTTATATTAGTGTTTTACTTGGTTTGGGCGGAAAAGGGGCGGGGCACACTGAAAGTCAAACTTCCTTTTTGAACTCAGGTAGGTGTTTACTTTCCCTGCGAATTTTCAAACGAGCCTATCAGAAGCTCTGCTAACGCTGAATAGTGCTATGGGGAAAATGTACACTCTATGACCAAACATATGTGGACACCTATATTCCCCATAGACATCACACACACTATATTGCCACAAGTTTTGTGACACTCCTCCAAATCACTGAATTCAAGTGTTGTTTTTCAGGGGTTGGGCTTGGCCCCTTAGTTCCAGTGAAAGGAACTGTTAATGTTTCAGCATACCAAGACATTTTAGACAATTTCATGCTCCCAACTTGGGGATGGCCCCTTCCTGTTCCAACATGACTGTGCACCAATGCACAAAGCATAAAGACATGGATGAACGAGTTTGGTGTGGAGGAACCTGACTGGCCTGCACAGTCCTGACCTCAACCTGATAGAATGCTTTTGGGATGAATTGGAGAGGAGACTGCGAGCCAGACCTTCTCGTCCAACATCAGTGCCTGACCTCACAAATGCGCTTCCAGAGGAATGGTCAAATATTCCCATAAACACACTACTAAACCTTGTGGAAAGCCTTCCCAGAAGAGTTGAAGCTGTTATAGCTGCAAAGGGCGGGCCAACTCCTTATTAAATTCATGTGCATGTAAAGGCAGACGTCCCAGTTTTGGCCTGGCTCGCAGTCTCTGCTCTAATTCATCCCAAAGGTGATCTATGGGGTTGAGGTCAGGATTCTGTGCAGGCCAGTCAAGCTCCTCCACACCAAACTCACTCATTCATGTCTTTATAGATCTTGCTTTGTGCACTGGTGCACAGTCATGTTGGAACAGGAAGGGGTCATCCCCTAAATGTTCCCACAAAGTTGGGAGCATGAAATTGTCCAAAATGTCTTGATATGCTGAAGCATTAAGAGTTCCTTTCACTGGAACTAAGGAGCCAAGCCCAACCCCTGAAAAACAACAACTAAATTCAATGATTTGGAGGGGTGACCCAAAACTTTTGCCAATATAGGGTATCTTGTGTGAACTGAAATTGAATTGTGTGTTCTCTAGAATGTATATGTCAGGGGTGTCAAACCTTATCTGCAGCGAGCCAGTGTGGGTGCAGGTTTTCCTTCTAATCAAGCAGGAGATACACCTGATTTCACCTGTTTAATTAACTGATCTTGGCTTTCAGAAGACTCAGTTGTAGCTTCTGCACGGATGGAATGAAAACCTTCATCTACACTGGCCCTTTATGACTAAGATTTGTCCTTCCTGGAGGAGCAGATCTTTTTTTTTATAGTAGCAGCTTATTGGTAGCAAACATGTTTAATCTTTATATTTTTGGATGGCACCTTCTCACATACTGTTCCATTATTCAACCATTCAATCACTTGGTTAAGAGGAAATTCATCTCCTGTGCAATCCAGCAGTCACATGATAGACACTTTCAACATCATTGGGTTATTCAGAGCTAGAATGTTGTGTTACATCTATCTTTATTCACCATCATCTAATTCCATCTTTATACAACATCCTGGCTTCTTCATCAGTATGAGTAAATATAATGTCAGTCATTCAGATTCATTGGATGCCTGAGTTATGGCCTGTGGCTCTCCATCACCACCAACTTCACAGCTAATCAAGCTTACCATGTGTATGGCCTGACTTTACCAAATGAATTCAAAGTCAACAATTGCTGTGCAGTAAAAAAAAAAATAATTTTTTTTTTTTACTTTTAGCTAGTCAAGGATTTTAAACAGTCACTGCTGCTTCCTATTTCAACAGTAAATACATCAGCATACAGAATCTGATCACAGCTCTCGTGCAATCCATTTTGGACTTTAATGAGACCAGTAATGTACATACATTTTATTACACTTGGTGGTAAACTATTCAACTTACAATTATGTCAGTCCTGGCACCATACATATTGCAAAACATTACACAACAGCAAATGTCATTGGCTACTCATAAAAATGAGCATATATGTTCATAATAATACAAATAATTAACAGATATTAAAGATCTGTGTTTAACAAACATTTAAGTAAATCCATACATTCATTCAGATTCACTTTTGAAAGCACTTAAACTGAAAAAAAAAAAAAAAAAGCTTAATACACACTACATACATGATCGCGATGTTCATTCTATGGCAATCCCAATGATTAAAAAGGTACACCAAGTAACTTTTTCCCTCGCATATTCTTATTACTCACTGCTACTATCTTATCTAGTAACAAGGCTGGTAACAACTGGATAAGGCTTGAAGCTGCCTTGATTAAAAAAAACATACCGCACACACCTAGTAGTGTTAATAATATTTCTTTATTTATTCCTTTCTACTTCCTGTACCTTTAAATGCGAGGCAATGAGTGGGGTTCTTACTTCTCTTCACATAGGCTGGGAGAACAAGAAAGAAGGAAAAGACAGTGAAGACATATTGGTGCCAACACGGAAACCTTGTAGATTGTTCATTTTCAGCCAGAAGCAGTGAGGTCTTCCTTTACAATACTAATATGTCCATCTTTTCAATCATACATTGTATTCTTATGTAGGAGAGCCAGAAGACTTGTATGATGTGTTATAGATATTTGCCCACAAATCAGGGCAATAAAATATAAAAGCAGCAGCCGCTGAAGCACACAATAGTGTTCTTCTGCATTTTTAGTCTTTAACACATCAGTAGTTTAAAATATTGCACACTTTTAGACTTCATCCACATGAACCTCACAGATAATCTTAGACACCACAAAATCACAGGATAATGGATGGAGAGTACAGACATTTTGGCAGACAACACAGTGTGCCCATCACAAACATGGCAACACAACTAAGGTCTGAAGTTAAAATTACGCAGTAATAACGAAATGGGTGTTCATGTTATCTGTGTTTCCAGGTTCCTTCCTCCTCCATGCTAATACACGTGGCACATAGTCATGGCAACTTAGTAGACCAGTCACAGGCATCAGCTGCCAGTCGGTACTCCAAAAACCAATCCCAATGAGTCTTTGCCTATTTTGTTTCTGGTGGCCATATGTTCATTTCTCTCTGAGCACACAAACCCCTGCATCACAGCGTTGTGTAGCCATGGAGGTCACTACCTCCCAACTGTCTAGTACAGGATCGTAACACTCGATACTGCTGAGCAGGGAGTTGCCATCATATCTGTCATTGGGGTACAGAAAAGATAATGCAAGAGGTTTAGTTTGACTGCACCTGTACTATAAGTAAGGCATGAAATGAAAGTTTTAGATTATATGGCGCATGTGCTGTCTAAAAGTCGATGTCAATTAGAAAGAGCATATTAATAAAAACCTGAAATTTGAACTGTATACAGTCTTACTGTCATCTTCATTGCATGCATTATGTAGTGTCTGTCTACATGAAAGCTACTGCGTATTAAATCCTACAAATTCAGAAATTGAGCATGTCATGCATAAAAACAAACTAATCAACACACCCTGCGATGGCGTACAGTCGTCCCCTAAGCACGGTGGCTCCAACATAGCAGCGTGGCGTGGTCATGGGTGCCACAGTAGTCCAATAGTCTGTCCGGATATTGTATACTTCTACAGAGGACAGATGAGCTGTGCCATCAAACCCCCCAACTACATAAATGTGGTCATTTAGCAGAGCCACCCCTGCCCCTGCAACGCAAAAATGCAAGCAATACAAAAATGAAAAAAAAAAAAAAAAGTTTCTATAATGAAGCAAACAAAATGTCAGAACATCGTAAAAGCTAACCTGAACGTTTGTTGGCCATGGGAGTGACGCTGGTCCAGTGACCAGTGTGTGGGTCATAGCGTTCCACTGAATTAAGGATGTTCAAGCCATCATAACCACCTGTTATCATATAAAAACAATATTATTTATAAATACATACCACTTTTGTATTGTATGTCTAAGCCCAAGAATCAAAATGTAATGCTCAATCACAACAACATGTATTATTTTTCATATTCCTGATGTTCGTTAATATAAGTCATGACTTTTTACCTTTCCCAATATATCCTTATCAGATTGAACTTCTCCACTGTGAACATGTCACATACCCAAGCAGTAGATGAGTCCACTTGCCACTACAAGCCCAGCTCCTTCTCTAGCTGTCTGCATATCCCCCAGCATGCTCCACTGATCAATGTTCGGGTCATATCTCTCCATGCTGGTGTGCCGCCGACTGCCGTCAAAACCCCCAGCCACATAAATCATATCTGAAAAGGAAACATGGACTCTGATGAGTCAGTTTATATCCTCTAATTATGAATTTCAAAAGCATTGAGGGTACATACAGTGGTGTGAAAAAGTGTTGGCCCCCTTCCTGATTTCTTATTTTTTTGCATGTTTGTCACACTTGAATGTTTCAGATAATCAAACACATTTAAATATTAGTCAAAGATAACACAAGTAAACACATCATGCAGTTTTTAAATGAAGGTTTTTATTATTAAGGGAAAACAAAATCCAAAACTACATGGCCCTGTGTGAAAAAGTGTTTGCCCCACCTGTTAAAACATAACTTAACTGTGGTTTATCACACCTGAGTTCAATTTCTCTAGCCACACCCAGGCCTGATTACTGCCACACCTGTTCGCAATCAAGAACTCACTTAAATAGGACCTGCCTGACAAAGTGAAGTAGACCAAAAGATCCTCAAAAGCTAGACATCATGCCGAGATCCAAAGAAATTCAAAAACAAATGAGAGAGAAAGTAATTGAGATCTATCAGTCTGGAAAAGGTTATAAAGCCATTTCTAAAGCTTTGGGATTGCCGCGAACCACAGTGAGAGCCATTATCTACAAATGGCGAAAACATGGAACAGTGGAGAACCTTCCCAGGAGTGGCCGGCTGACCAAAATTACCCCAAGAGCACAGCGACAACTCATCCAGGAGGTCACAAAAGACCCAACAACATCCAAAGAACTGCAGGCCTCACTTGCCTCAGTTAAGGTGAGTGTTCATGACTCCACCATAAGAAAGAGACTGGGCAAAAATGGTTTGCATGGCAGAGTTCCAAGATGAAAACCGCTGCTGAGCAGAAAGAACATAAAGGCTCGTCTCAGTTTTGCCAGAAAACATCTTGATGACCCCCAAGACTTTTGGGAAAAAATTCTGTGGACTGACGAGAGAAATATTGAACTTTTTGGAAGGTCTGTGTCCCATTACGTCTGGCGTAAAAGTAACACCGCATTTCAGAAAAAGAACATCATACCAACAGTAAAATATGGTGGCGGTAGTGTGATGGTCTGGGGCTGTTTTGCTGCTTCAGGACCTGGAAGACTTGCTGTGATAAATGGAACCATGAATTCTGCTGTCTATCAAAAACCCTGAAGGAGAATGTCCGGCCATCTGTTTGTGACCTCAAGCTGAAGCGAACTTGGGTTCTGCAGCAGGACAATGATCCAAAACACACCAGCAAGTCCACCTCTGAATGGCTGAAGAAAAACAAAATGAAGACTTTGGAGTGGCCTAGTCAAAGTCCTGACCTCAATCCGATTGAGATGCTGTGGCATGACCTTAAAAAGGTGGTTCATGCTCGAAAACCCTCCAATGTGGCTGAATTACAACAATTCTGCAAAGATGAGTGGGCCAAAATTCCTCCACAGTGCTGTAACACACTCATTGCAAGTTACCGAAAATGCTTGATTGCAGTTGTTGCTGCTAAGGGTGGCCCAACCAGTTATTAGGCTTAGGGGGCAAACACTTTTTCACACAGGGCCATGTAGTTTTGGATTTTGTTTTCCCTTAATAATAAAAACCTTCATTTAAAAACTGCATGATGTGTTTACTTGTGTTATCTTTAACTAATATTTAAATGTGTTTGATTATCTGAAACATTCAAGTGTGACAAACATGCAAAAAAATAAGAAATCAGGAAGGGGGCCAACACTTTCACACCACTGTACTATAGGTTTAAAAATTCTCTAGACAAAAGTTACATGGAATGGAATAATTGCAAACATACATATGTATGCTTAATTAAAATACTTCTGAGGCATCTCTAGACATCCATATGCTTTTGCAAATAACAGATTACAATAGGTTTCTGTAGTGGATACACCAGCTACAAATGTTTGGGCAATCCCCCAAACTTACAACATTCCATGTGGCAATAAGAAAATCTCAAAAGGTATGACAAGTCTAACGATTTACAATTGAATTTGTTTCTATTTTACACTATAGTATGACTGCACTTATTGCAACTTATTAGCCTTAAAAAGATTTTTTTACAAGATGAAAGATTGCTGCACCTCCTAACGTAGTTGCTCCTGCCAGGCCTCGGCGAACGTTCATTGTGGCAACGGTGTACCAAACTCCATCTTCATCTGCTGTGTAGTCCAAACACTCAACTGAACTGAGACGTGACCGACCATCATAGCCTCCAATCACATACACACGGTCATTGAGGGCAACAGTGGCAACATAACGCCGTTTTCGTGCAATGTTCTGGAATGTTTAGGGGGAAATTTAACAGGATTTATCAAGTTATTTTGATTCAAAAACAATAAAATGTAATGTAAGAATATGCAGATTGATCATTTGGAAGTTCTATTTAGCAGAAGAGAAATAATGCATGGCTTAACAATGATTTGTTAATTACTCATGAACATTCTGTGTAATACCAAATGATATTAGAGAAATAAACATCCAATGTAAAAACACATTTTCCTTTCCTTCATGGAAGCCTTCAGAAAGGCCGTGGTCTAATTATTATTTTTTTTTTTAATTTTGTATTATGAACATAGCACAATAGTCTTTTTGAGTTCACTAGCACATTTGCCTTGTGAGCCTGTGTTCTTGAGATAATTAACTGAAATCAGAGAGGTACTCTTTATTAATGGTACTGCCAATTTTCCAATAATTAAAAAGAGCTCTAAAATACTTTCACCCTCTTTCAAGTGCAGCCCATTTCAAATCATCTAAAGTTTACTCTGATCTAAACTTCCCATATTGTTGAAACATAATACAGAAGGTTTCTTTGACAGATTTTTTTCTCCTTTTTTACCGCCTTCTCTCTCAGACTTTCAACTTCCAGAAACAGGAAATGCAGCACAGAGCAATGAAAAGATAATAGAGGATCGTATGACGATAGCTTCGCCCGCAAGCATGTACTTCCCATGTGAGACACGCAGTATGGAATGTTTTAAAACCAGCTTATGGTTTTCTGACACCTGTAATGCTTTAGCCTCACATTTATATAATACATTTATAATAATGCCTTTTCTGCATATACCACTGCATCAAAAACCCTGGAACATAATGGGCTCTACAGTTCTACAATTATTTAAATAAAGCTATATATATATATATATATATATATATATATATATATATATATATATATATATATATATATATATATATATGTAATTAATTACTGTGTCATGCAATGGACATAAACAGTCTGAAAGAATCACTCACAGGAAGAAAACTCCACTCCTGGGTTTTGGGATCATATTTCTCCACAACGTCAATGGGTGATTGCTGACTGCCAAACCCACCAATCACCAACAGCACTTCTTTGGCACCTGAAAGCAATTAATTTCACTTGGGGTCAGGATTTGTTTTTGTTTTTTTAAATCAAGGCTTGCGCTGAATTTTCTTGCATGAAGTAAAAAAAAAAAAAAAAAAAAAAACTACATGGCCAAAAGTATGTGGACACCTAACCATCACACCCATGTGTGCTTACTGGATATTCCCGTACACATCTAGTCACCCTTTGCCATGCAGTTTATTCAGGTTGTTTTACAGCAAAGTTGGCAATGTCTTTATGGACCTTGCTTTCTGCACAGGGGCACTGGCATTCAAAAGCATGCTTGAGCCAGGACCTTTAGCTCCAGTGAAGGAAAATCTTAATCTTACAAAACCAAATCTTATGAAAACATTCTATAGAACTGTGTGCTTCTTTGTGGCAACAGTGTGGGGAAGGATGACATATGTTTTTCACCAAATAGTTCGTTTACAAGTTTACTTCTGCTTTTACAAGAAACTTCCTATTGAATGGTGCCGAGTTGTGTGTAGATACAGACCTAGTCTGGGTTGCGTTCTAGGCCCTTGCATTTCACTGCGTAACTCGGGCCTCAGGTGAAATTTCTTGGCTTCATCCACAAGGTCTCGACAGGCTAGGCTACAACGAATAAGAGGCTAGAGACACAGAGAGAGAGAGAGAGAGAGAGAGAGAGAGAGAGAGAGAGAGAGAGAGAGAGAGAGAGAGAGAGAGGGAGAGAGAGGTCAAGACACATTGCAACAGCAAAACCACCTACAAGTAATCACACAACTGGTCACAATCTCATTGCAGGATATGACAGTATCCTCAAGGTATATCTTGATGCTCTTTCAAAGCCAGTGGAATATAGCTAATTTTGCTGACTAGTATGCAGTTATTAATAAACATAAAACACTCTTCAGAATAACCCATATATGAGAAAACTGGTCTCCAAAGAATTAATTGGTGAGAGCATGTACTATATACCAGCTGAACAGTGGGCCTCATCAAAGCCTAATTCACAAAATGTAATTTTAGATTACTTTTATTTATTTTATTATATATATTTTTATTTTTTATTTTTTTTTTTTTTACAGTTTATCAGGACTTGCAGGCATCATATCATGGAGCTCAAACGTCCCCCACCACTAACCACCGTACTAGGTGCCTGTAATATTTTTTACTATTAATATTCACTTAGGAATGTGTATTATCTATGGGCTCTCACCAGGGACCACTGGAGAAAGAGGTTGACTATGTGTAAAGACTAATAAAAGGCAGCAAGAACTAGTTAATATGATTAAAACATGGCAGAGAATCTGACCTCAGAGTCGATAACATCAGTGATGTAGCGTGGCGTGAGCAGAGGCATGCGCACGAATTCTAGCATGTCCGCCAGGTATGGCTCTCGTTCTTTCCTGTTGTGTTTTACCCAATTTAACACCGCTTCAAACACTGGCTCCTCAGAGTCCACCTAAGACACACATATGCACACACACACACACACAAAACAAATTAAAGCAAATGAACCAGCACTGCTGAGAGAAACATAGCTGCGGACTGTGGAACACATGTGAAACTGAGAAAGGTCAGACTTTATGTAAGCAAGCCTTAACACCAGTTAGTAGAGATCATAAGATAACTTTCCACTGAAATAATGAAAATTGCATACAAGCATGTGTGTCTCATGTTTTTAGGCTGCACAATATACACAATGTTAGTGATGATATGGAAAAAAACAAACACTTTTGAGTAAAGCTGAAGACTGTAAATCTTATTCAATTGGTTACAATTATGCTTTCATCAGAGGGGAAGCAAACACTATTAGGAGAAGAAAGTATCAGGCAAAAGTGAATGCTAGCCAAAGACAAGAAATGGGTTGAGGAACACAGGGATGTATGAAGTAGATTTACAACAGGTCCACAGATTCAAACTTGTGGACCACTCCACCACCTCACACTGTTAAACTGGCCTGAACTGGCTATCTGTGTTTATGGTTTGTAATGAAGCAAGTATGTGCCAGCTCATATGATGTCTCAACCATCTTAAGTAGAAGAAGTTGCTTTCGGTTGCTCCCTGTTCGGGGTTGCCACAGCAGACCAACTGGTCTGCACAACAACTTGGCTCAGGTTTTACGCCGGATGCCCTTCCTGACGCAACCCTCTCATTTTTCCGGGCTTGGGACCGGCACTGCATCCAGTGGCTGGGTTTGGGCATTGGCTGGGAATTTAACCCAGGCCTTCCGCATGGTAGGCAAGAAACCTACCACTGAGCTACCAATGCCCCTCAACCAGCTTAAGTAACTGTTGTCATAAACTGTACAGCTTCTGAACAGATGATGAATAATACTACCTACAATGTAAATTTAAAACATTAAACTTTCTACAATTTGCCATTATCACTTATTTACTGAGTGTTTTAGAGTCATGTCTAGACTTCTGATCTACAAACCCCCAACTACAGGTATTCTCCATGATTGAAAGCTGAAGTCTGTTCCTGGATCTGCTGTACTTAAACAAATTTAACAAAGGGCCACTGAACAGGAAGGGTTGTTCTTTCCCCAACAACACAAGCAACAACAAAGAGTTAACGATCCATGTGCAGTTTTTAAACAGCGCAGTAGTTGGATTCATGAGTTTGTGAGGGATCAGCAATAACTTGTCATGGGTAATCCTAAGGTAAAGACTTTTCACATATGATTAACACTGATACAGCAATTGTAGGTATGGACTGCAAAACCTATTGAGAACCCATGCTCACACTGAGTATGCTTTACCTGTATTTCATCACATTTGATGAGTTTTTCCACTTCACTCTGACTGAGGAGCATGAACTCTTCATGTTGCACCACCTCAGAAAAGTGCTTCTGGGAAAAAAGCTCTGCTGCCTGCATCAGATCGACGCAGTTATGTGTGTCTGCAAAATCTCGGATGCCCAGACAGTTGGATGGGTCTAGCTGACTGTTGAGAAAATCACAGCAAGCCCTCTTCACACCTGAACAAGGAGAAAGAAAAAATAATGAGCTATTAAAAAACAAACACAGAAGAAGAAAACAAAGAAGCAGGAAAAAAAATGAACAAGAAAAACAAGAAAAAGACACACAAAAAAAGGAAAGACAATAAGAAAGAAAGATGTGCTCTATTCTTAGATAGCTTTTTAACATACAAGCGTTTACTAATTCACCCACAGTATTTGATTATTGCTAAGCATAAGTACTTATAAGCAAATAATACATGAGTATGCCTAAAAGCCCTGTTCTAGACACAGTAAGGAAAACCAGGGAAAATCAGAGCCCGCAACATAATGTACCCAGGCTGGCAGTATATCAAAATAAAACAAATGCATCATTCACTGTGTGCAGTATTTACCCAAGTAAACTTGTGCGCCTTTCCAAGAGAACACAAATCAACAGAGGCAAGCGCTAATGCCAAATGCACTGAAACTTACAAAAGGCAAATAACTAATCTTTGTGCTTGTAGCAACCATTACATTTTATTATAAGAATATAAAATATTTGCTTTCCCTAATAAAATGCCATATGATTGATGCGTTCCATGTGATGTTCAAATTGTAAGTGAAACTGTGCCACCTCACCTGCATTGAACTAATATATAACAATTCCATGCAGAAGGCAAACATTTCACAATTTCAGCGAGCAAGTGAAAAGTGGTTAAACAGTAACGATAGCTTGCAGTGGATCATTTCCTGTTGTTTGCTCAAAAGCACAGACTTGTGCTGATCTCCATCATGCAGAGCCTCCTGTGAATCAGAACAAAGAGCTCTGTGCAAACAGATCACCTCCAGCAAGCAGCTGAGCACCATGTGGCTGCCATTTTCCCCTTAACGTCCCTCTAGACGTGCAGTATTTTTTGCAGCACAAAGACAAATAGAAATGGAAATAAAAATTAATGCACAACTTAGTCACTGTGTATACAGTATTAAACATCAAATATATAAGCTCACTGAAAATGGACAGAGCCAGCTGTTTTTCCAATTCCCAATTGTCCAGTTTTAATGAGCCTGTGCCCAATGTAGCCTCATGAATACTGTTGTAGCCCATCTGCCTCAAGGTTTGGCATGTTGTGTGTGCAAGATGCTTTTCTAGCAAGCATGCTTGTTTTTGTGCAGGAAGCCTTCTTGAAATCTCTTAAAATGTATCTGTCTGATTGTATGCACTGAGCTGCTGCCACATGATGGCTGTTTAGATATGGAATTACATACTTTTTATGCGATTACATCAATGAGTAAGAATCCTATTAAAGTGGCCAGTGAGTGTATATTGTCATAAGGAATAGATTTGAGATATGCTTTGAGTATTATGATGAGAATGGGAAGAAGAAGCATATTTATGAGAGACAGCATGGCTAGTATTCACATTTTCATACAGAGTGAGCTAAGTGATCAGCTCAGCTCAGTATATAGCATCTGTATTTAGTACCATCTACAGTAAATGTGATCTGTTCACCTGAGATGTCAATATAAGGTCCGAACAGGGACTATCTGAATGAAACGCAAAAACAGTTGACATGAACTGCACTCACTGAGGCACCTCAGCTTTAGTTTGTGATGTGTTCCCTGGCTATGATGAATTCACTTCATAACTTAGAATCAGCAGATGGATGCAGTTTCAAACAACCTTTACACAAGGTTGTAGCCCAATGTGCAAATTTGGAACTAATTTGAATGCTTAGATGCATAGAATTGTTGAATGCTTAGTGCATGGAATTGTTGCTACGAATGATCGTATGTTCCAAAACACTAGCAGTAAGCTTTTTCAATGCATTTAATAAAATTTCAATGCATATAATAAAAAGTGACACAGTGACTCTCAGTTCCCAAACCAGAGGTCATGACCCCACTTGGGGTCACTTCATTTACAAATGGGTTCATGAGAAAAACTCGATTTCCTCTTTCATACACCGACCATGCATAACATTATGACCACCTGTCTAATATTGTGTTGGTCCCCCTTTTGCTGCCAAAACAGCCCTGATCCATCATGCACTGTGTATTCTGATGCATTTCTATTAGAACCAGGATTAACTTGAGCAATTTGAGCAACAGTAGCTCGTCTGTTGGATCGGACCACATGGGCCAGCCTTTGTTCCCCATGTGCATCAATGAGCCTTGGCCACCAATTGACCCTGCTGCCAGTTCACCAGTGTTCCTTCCTTGGACCACTTTTGATAGGGAACACCCCACAAGAGCTGCAGTTTTGGAGATGCTCTGATCCAGTCGTCTAGCCATCACAATTTGGCCCTTGTCAAATTCGCTCAAATCCTTACACTTGCCCATTTGTCCTCCTTCTAACACATCAACTTTGAGGAGAAAATGTTCACTTGCTGCCTATGGTATATTGAGAAACTAATATGAGAAATATCTAGAATAAATTGTGTGTGCTAATACTGTGAAAAGTCACACTCAAATTAATATGTGCCATTTTAGTCTTTTTCACTATCCCGACAAGCTGCACTAGTGTAGTGTAGTAAAAAAAATGGACATACACTGTTGAAGACTGTTACTAAGTACTAACAATAACTGTTTTTCTTATTACGATTAACTGTGTCTGATGTGCTGCCTAGTAAACATCGCTTTTAAATCTTCCTGATGTATGTTCGACTGTAGATCTTAAGTACATCTGGAAAATTTAAAAGTGTGTGAATATCAGCACCACAGACTTGCTCATTTTGATCAAAAATTATAATGTAATTGGATATCTCTATCATTTGCTATTACAGTACAAATTACCATTGGCTCATGCTGCAGTGTGAAGTAGGGGAAAATAATTCCTGTCTATATCTCATGCCTAATGTTGACATTTCCCTCACTACTTGTTTAGACTGCAATAAAATTTGTATATACTTCTATATACAGTTAGGCTGGAAAAACAATGATAGGTTCTGTGTAACGTGGTTTTAGCAGTTCTGAGTCGTCTTGTATTGACAGGTACAAGCATCAGCAGCATAACCAAAAGTATGCGTGGTGGGCAAAATTCTGTCACATGACCTCAGGAAGCCATTTTGTGAGTGTTTACCTTTAAGCTGGAGCAGGCAGGCAGCTGGAAGCAGCTCCTGCACATTCTCTACAGTAACCAACACTGTCTCTGTGTAAACAAAGTCCAACAGAATCTCCATGGTGGAGGCTGTGAGACCCTGAATATCCACAAAGGACTTCCCTTTCTCTGCCAGCTAGAAATGAGAAAGAAGAGAAGCCAGTCGTTATAATATACTATACTTTATAGATACTTATACAACACCACAGATGACCTGAGAGATCTAGTGAGAAATCTAGTGAGGGAATTAGTGTTTATCACAGCTGTAACATGTGACAACAGGATATACAGTGGTGTGAAAAAGTGTTGGCCCCCTTCCTGATTTCTTATTTTTTGCTTATTTTTTTTAACTTGGGTTCTGCAGCAGGACAATGATCCAAAACACACCAGCAAGTCCACCTCTGAATGGCTGAAGAAAAACAAAATGAAGACTTTGGAGTGGCCTAGTCAAAGTCCTGACCTCATTCCGATTGAGATGCTATGGCATGACCTTAAAAAGGTGGTTCATGCTCGAAAACCCTCCAATGTGGCTGAATTACAACAATTCTGCAAAGATGAGTGGGCAAAAATTCCTCCACAGTGCTGTAACAGACTCATTGCAAGTTACCGAAAACGCTTGATTGCAGTTGTTGCTGCTAAGGGTGGACCAACCAGTTATTAGGCTTAGGGGGCAAACACTTTTTCACACAGGGCCATGTAGTTTTGGATTTTGTTTTCCCTTAATAATAAAAACCTTCATTTAAAAACTGCATGATGTGTTTACTTGTGTTATCTTTGACGTATATTTAAATGTGTTTGATTATCTGAAACATTAAAGTGTGATAATCATGCAAAAAAATAAGAAATCAGGAAGGGGGCCAACACTTTTTCACACCACTGTATAAGGAGTGAGAACAGAAGCCAAGTTGGCTCTTGAATGTTCACAACATAAAATCTAACAATAAACTGTTAAATTTCTCAACCTGACATTTATTAATACATTAAACATTGACCAATCTCAGGGGTATAAGTGGAAAGACAGATTCCAGACCAGACTGCTATACTAAAATTTTCCACCCTCTGCATTTCAAAGCTGAGTACATCACTGCTCATGTTATGAAAATACAACCTTTCATTTCTAGAAACTTTGTGTCATTAGTTGAACTGAAAAACAGGTTACAGTGGAAATGTTTTTGGGAGATACATTTGATATGAAAAGGGTTTCTCTGAGTAGGTCCACTTTTAAGAAAAAAAAAAAAACAAGCACATTTTAAAGCTTTGGCCTACTGTATTACTAATAGACATAAACCTCATATACAACCCATAAACCCTCCGTCTGTTGTTTTGAAATAAACAGAAAGTTAGAGAAAAGTGGGTCAGCTTAACAAAGTACCAAGTTATGAAGCACAACTGAGCTTTAACCACTTTTCTACAGGCTACATTCTTTCATACTACACAAACCCACAGACATCTTTCTCTAGATATTTGGTGTGTTTCATGCCTCGTTGCATGTCATTTGATAAACAAACATACCTGACACTAAAAGCACCCATTTGCAGCTGTGTTTTTATTGTGTTAGCAACATATTCCGTGTTCATATGTTGTAGGATTATATATCATTTATATTCTGTATTCCCAATTTTATTATATTTCTTGTGACCATATTTAGTGTTTACGAAAATATGATCCTACCATAATCTGTCAACCAATGCTTATTCACATTACTCAAACTAAGTTTGAGTAATCAGCAACAAAAAGCTTGCTGAGAGTAAATAAATAGATATAAAAATGTTAAATTGAGAAGACATTTAAAATAATCTAATAAAAATAACAAAACCAAAATATAAATACAAAAATGTATAACAATGCAATCCTAATTTGGGCATTGATTAATTATTTGTTTTTTTCCTATCATTAATAGTCACAGATTTTATTATATAAATATACACCGATCAGGCATAACATTATGACCACCTGCCTAATATTGTGTTGGTCCCCTTTTTGCTGCCAAAACAGCCCTGACCTGTCATGCACTGTGTATTTTAACAGCTTTCTATCAGAAGCATTAACTTCTTCAGCAATTTGAGCACCAGTAGCTCGTCTGTTGGATCAGACCAAACAGGCCAGCCGTCGCTCCCCACGTGCATCAATAAGCCTTGGCCGCCCATGATCCTGTCGCCGGTTCACCACTGTTCACTCCTTGGGCCACTTTTGATAGATACTGACCACTGCAGACCGGGAACAGCCCACAAGAGCTGCAGTTTTGGAGATGCTCTGATTCAGTCGTCTAGCCATCACAATTTGGTCCTTGTCAAACTCACTCAAATCCTTATGCTTGCCCATTTTTCCTGTTTCTAACACACCAACTTTGAGGACAAAATGAAAAGTTTGCTGCCTAATATATCCCACCCACTAACAGGTGCCATGATGAGGAGATAATTAGTGTTATTCACTTCACCTCTCAGTGCTCATAATGTTATGCCTGATCTATGTAAATATTTAATAAATAAACATATTTTATGTTTTATATGTTTACTGACTCTCCAATAATGAGCGAAATCTCCAAACCAGAGCAAACCAATTTCCTATTCTTTGGTAAACACACTACTTAATTATGCTACAGTGGTTCTATCAACACAAATCCTTTAAATTGCTTTCTTGGTTTATTTCCACCGATCAGATGTTCCATGGCATGTGCATTTACAGCTAGCAAGCTGTTTATACTGTAGCCTTTGGGTCAAATTTTACTCTGAATCAGGATCTAAATGGAAAAAAAAAAACCGCTGTGGTGCATGCACGTGTCTGAACAAGACAATGCATCTAAGATGACCAATGTCTATGCAAGCACAGTTAGAGCCTGTCTGTGGGATCTCTGTCATGCCAGAGCTTTCTGTAGTTTTTCCCAGGAAACGCCAGCATAAAAAATTCACTCACCATAAATGGGAGAGGAGTAGTCTATAATTTGCTATGAATGACAGATTATCTGACTATATTCAAAACCTGCCAAGCAGACAGCTCTATGAGGCCTGAAACGTACGAGGTGAGAAGAAAAAAGGGCAAATATGGGTGTGACAGTGTAAACGCTTTCTATCACTTTGTGATGCAGCTATAAGGTCAATACAAATAGCATTTAGGTGATTCTCACCACCCCTAGTGGTTAGAGAAGGTGAAACAGGTATGAATGTGGAAGACTTGGATTGCATTAAATAATCATTTCAGATCTACACTACAACATAGAGTCAGACATATCTATCCTTCGCGCATACCTCACTAGTGAACATGGCACAGAAGTAATCACTACAGGCTGCCAGCACAATGCGGTGGGCAGGAAAGTCTGTGTTCTCCACTCTCAGGGTGATGTCACAAAGAGTGTTGCTCTTCCTCAAGGCATTCATGGCATTCAGGATGGACTTGGCATGTGAATTGGTCATGATGTCCTTGGGCGCCATGACAACAGGCGACGGAGGGGAACGACACTTCCACAGGCAGTGCAGGATGGTGGAGTATGTTGTGGATCTGTGTACATAAAATAAAATAAATCAGTGAAAAATGGCAATTCTTCTCACATGCATTGTGAGTACAGCTCAGTGTAAGAAGTCCGAATTTCACTTCATCTACTGTAAAGATAATAATGTCTGAGATTAGAGCTGTGCTGAAGCAGGTTTTAAGACAAGTTATTTCCCATTTTCATGCAAGATCTACATTGGTTTGTTTATTTTACAGTCATCAAATCAGTCATTGTAATGGGAAATTTGTCAAATTCAATCCGACCCAATTTGGTACTGATCATCCTGGTTGTGAAGCAGGAATACACCTGGATCAGTCCCTATACAATTTATCATAGCCAATTCGCCTACTGCTGTTTTTGGGGAGATGAGAGAAACTCCATAAAGATGCCTACAGAAACTTCACACACACTTTAACCCAAGAAGTCCTGGAAATCTGCTAGCAGACAGAACCTCTGCAGGTACAAGCCAAGAAATACTATCACATTTACAGTGTCTGAAAGGGTTTATTTACAAATAAATATATTTATATGGTCTGATTTCATCAAAACATTTCTGTTCATCCTTGAGCAGACCTCATGTTTCTGGTCCTAACCAGGTCCTAAATAGTTCAATAAACCAATTTACCTATGGTCCTAACTATGTAAATAAACACAATAAAGCAGTGCACCATTACACCAGTGACAGTATAATAATTACTGACACAGTCATTAATGTATAAATTTAGCTTTCAAAACAAAACAGCTAAATGATCAATATAAACAAATATAAAATACAAAAATAAGCGGCCTTTCTAGACTGACTGTTCAGTGAGTTGTGTCCTAACTTAGCTAGTTAGCTGGCTACTCAGAATACTTGGCCATTTAACGGCATACTGTTTAATATGAAGCTTATGACGTTAATATCACTGTTAAAGTCCTGAGGCTTTTCCATGGCGCAAATTCGTTTTTGACATAATTAGCATTTACAAGTTACAAGTAATCAGTTAAACAATCAGTGCAATCAATGCAAGCAGTTAAGCACAGAGCAGGACCTGTCTCTGCTGGACATCAGCTTAGCCTGTTAGCTAAAGCTATCTACCTGACAACCTACATGCCGCTACAGGCTAGCCTGTTGCTAGCCATCTACCTGAACCACACAAGTACCTAATTTAACAACACAAATAAATTGTAAATCTTTAACAGCTTCCATATCACATGAATAAACAACAGACCCACATTAGTGATACACACCAGTAAGAGCAGAGAGAGACACACACTCCGTATCAAGTGTAAATGTAGCTAAAGCCTTAGCGCTACACCATCCGCCCAAAGAGCTTCATATTCCAGCACGACTCATCCTCTTCCCAAAGAACGAGCTGGATAAAACAACACCTCCTGAGCAATGTTACGAATTGTATTTTCTTCCCTCAATTCTATAAACTTTTAAAACTGAAAATTCCAAGGAAAAGATGTAAAAGTTGGTGCAAGTGGTCGTGAACGGAGCTGCAACTTCTCCTCAGCCAAAACACGCTTCACGTCACTACGTAACGAGATGAAGGTAGAAACCGAGGACGGACGTGTGAGGCGGCGCCGCCATCTTCGAGAGGTCAACCTTTTTACCGCCATCTTCGAGAGGTCAACCTTTTTATCGCCATCTTCGAGAGGCCAACCTTCTTTACCGCCATCTTCAAGAGGGCAACTTGACACCACCGTCATCTTCGAGATGGCAATGTTACTACTCGATCCGTGCCGGAAACACGATTTGTACTATTGGTGCCAACAACTCATTATAACATAATATTATCAGTAGCATAATAACCACAGTATAATAAATACCTGCCGTAAATCGTTTCGTCATACTTCAGACAAGAAGTAGAAGCATTTCCGCACATGCGCAGTAAAAATCGTGTTTCCGGTACGGATCGAGTAGCTACAGGCAGCGTACCTCTTCTTCTTCAGTCTTGGCGTATTACAGGCTTTTCGTTGTAATTAGCGCCCTCTTCAGGGCAGTTTTGCTATAACGGTTAATCGGCTTCTCACGTTCTATGATGGCGTATGGAGCACAGCCTGTATATCAAATTCTACATTATAATCACGTGTTCTTCGAAAGATTCATCAAACATTTCCATTACAACATTCCTTTCTCTCACTTCCTTTCACAATTTTGAGCATCTCTTTACTTTGCACTGTTGTATGACTTTGCTTTTTATTTATTGCATCCAAATAAAGCATCATAAACTAATTGGACAGTGGTCACAGGTTACTGATTGGTGTTTTGCTGTTTTTCCAATTAAAATGTTAATTAAAACAAATCCAGAATCTATATATTTCTGTAAAGTTGCTTTGTGACAATGTGCATTGTTAATATCGCTATACAAATAAGATGGGATTTTATTGTAATTTGTGGTTAATCAGTTAAGTTCGTTAAGAGAACATTCTCCAATCATTACAATTTAAGAGTTTAAAACTATTTCAAGGTTACCAGAACTTTAGGTGAATATTCTCCAAATCATACAGCACAACAAAACACAACTCATATGTTCTCACAATGAAAACGTTCCTGGAAAACTAAAAAGAAACCAAAAATGATTTATTTGTCTTTAGTAATATCTTAACTAAAAGAATAGATAAATAATAAATAAATAATAACTAAAAGAACTAGAAAACTGAAAGTAGCTAGGTTAACAACACAGGTCATTTTTAATGGAGTCTGAGAAGGCACATTATGACTTCGTAAATGAAATAGGAGCAAGTGGGAACATGTGAAGGTAGCATTAGTAACAAGTTGGAAATTATCTGACACTCTCCTTTTTCATGACAACTCAAAAAAACAAAAAAAATAAATAACTAAATTGAATAATGTGTGCATAAGTACTCTTTTTTTTTTTTTTTGGGAAAGAATATCTAAACCAGACACTGACCAAGGAAACATTTAAAAATTTATCTAGGAAAATTGTGTTTTCTCACAAACTCTACAGATTATTACATGAAATCATTTACAGCAGATGAAAGACGTTAATATTTTATACCTGCTTTCATAGTTCTAGACACCTGAAAAGCCACCCAAAAGCCATAGCTACTGCTCTGAGATCTGGAGCATGTTTATCCAACAGTGTGTACAGACTGAACAAGACAGGAAGAGGTAGCACTGCTCACACAACTCTCAGTGGTCTGTGACTAAATGCCTCTCAAGATATACATTTTTTTTCCCCCCAGCAGTGTGACAGTGCCTTGAAAACTGAACTGTGAACAAAAACCTAAACAAATAGTCCATGTTTTATTTAACCAAATATTAATCTACCATTTATGTAGTGTTTGTGTAATCATCATGAACAAGAATTTCCCTGTATTGAATAAAAAGAAGCAACCTTGTTTGCTTTGAACTCATATAATGGAAGTCTTGAGCAGTTGTTAGGCAGTTAATAAACGTCATGTGAAAAAAATGTGTTTCTACAGGACAGAGGGGAAAATTTGTGGTATCGATTTACCAACACAGAGACACACAAGTACCTCAGTTCCCTGTTGGCATGAATACCACAAAATCATGCAAAAGTGTAAGCAAGTTGATAAAAGTCCTTCTCCCACATCTGTCTTATCCTAAGACCGTTATTATAAAGAATGCATCAGGTATGTTTGTGACTGTATTATATATGTTGTGCAATGGAACCATTTATTATTGTTGCATTTCACAACTGCTCTAAATGCTTTCCATTTATATAGTGCCTTTCAAACTCTCAAGGTCTCTGTAACATTATGGCAAATTTGTATTAAATACACTTTTCCTCACTACAGGGAAACTTGTTCAAAGTTCTGCTTGTGGTAATTTTACACACACACACACACACATACACACACACACACACACACACAACTAGTCAATAGAGCTAATTAATAGAGATCAGGTTGAAAACCGCTGGAGTATTTCTTTAGCTGAGTTGTAAGATGTACTTAATATGACTTCAAGTATTACAACAATAAAACACATTGATGATTGTATAAACCTTTTAAAATATAGATAATAATCCCTTAAAGTCAATAACAATCTTAGGATAGTTTTTGATCAGTGAGCGCAGGGTAGGCAGTGGAGTATGATAGCTCTATCCAAACTGATCAGGAAATGTTCAAAATGCTCATCAATTCAGTGCTGAAGTGATGAGTGTAAAGCAAGCGGAGAGAAGGACGAAGTTGTTTAGAGGAGAGAGTCATCTGTACAGCCTCCTCCCAGTCCGTGGCGGAACTCCTGCAGGTTGGAGATGCCGTAAAAGTGAATAAAGGCTGCAGCCACCACCAACACGTGGAATATTTGGTGAGACTGGAACTGAGAGAGAAAAAGAAAGAAAGAAGAGAGAGAGAGAGAGAGAGAGAGAGAGAGAGAGAGAGAGAGAGAGAGAGATAAGTGGTACAATTATAAAAAACACACAACTAACTGTTTAACACAATCTTACAAAAAAAAAATAAAAAATCAAGCAATCTATCTTCAGAGTGCCTTACCCAGATATCGCATTTCCCAGGGAAGTAACGTTCAGGGATGCGTGCCGCATACAGACCGGCTCCAGTGATGTACATGGCACCCATTAGGATAAACCAGCCCATCTGGCCCACAGTTGTTGCCTTCACAAAGCCCTCGGCGATGGTGAAGTGCATTGTGGGAATGATGCCACTTAATCCCAGGCCAAGGAACACACCTGAGCACAAGAAAACATGAACTCACAGATATTTAGATTTATCGGTTACAGTTACTGGTTACAAATGCTGTCGGATTTTGGTAACTGTATGTAAATCAGGTGATGAGAATTTCACAGTTGAATAGGTTTCCTCTTCTCATGTTAGTTAGATCATCATAACATCATCTCAATATTGCTAAATGCTTTACATACCTGGTATAGAAGGTGCTCTCTATTGAAACCGCACACAAAACTTTTATGGTTTTCCCTTGCCCAAAATCTACTGCTCAGATAATGCTTAAAGACAATGTGAAACCTGAACACAAAATTCCCTTCCGTTTCTGATTGAAGCTGCATATTTCAGTGAGCAGGACTTCGGTTTTATCCACGTATATTTTTAGTGATGTGTAAAAAGTGGTCATTATTAATCTACAGACCGGTCTGCAGTCACATGAAGTGGAACACATGCTTTCCACAACTACCACTAAAGGCAAGTTCATTAAAGGTGGTGGATGAAATCCTGCTAGTGCAATAGGGTGTGTAGGGCCTTGTTATAACTCAAATATTGCCTGAAGCAACCAATATTAATCTTCAGAATACGCCAGACATAAACAAATCATGAACTGCAAGGTCTAGCACGGTTTGATCATTTCTCATTCCAACACACACCTAATAACAGGGTAATTATCTGCATGCTGAATCGTATGTGTTTGAACAAGAAAACCACAAAACTGTGCTGGACTTGCAGCAATAAGCTGCAGACCGCATACGTTAATTATCACCATCATGATTCGCATTTACTAAATGTTCATAAAATTATCACCAATATATGTAAGTGTATTTCAGAATTAAAACAAAATTCCTAATTACTATGTACAATATCATTTTGAGAGCTTTTAATTTTATCTTAATCTTTCAAATTTCCTTTGGGTATGTGCTTCCGTTGTGTGTGCAGACTGTCATGTATGTTTTATGTGCCTTACCTGCACGTGTAGGTCTGTGGCGTGGAGTGGCAAAGCGATCCCACTGTGCCACGATGATGGCGGAGATGCCCAGAACACACACCACAGAGAGGTATATAAGGCGTGGCTGTGGAGAGCAGTAAAACGAGTAGTAGAGCCATGGCACGAATGAGCCCATTATCAGCAAAGCTATACCCGAGTAATCCAACCTAAACACACACAAAAAATTTAAGTTACTCAAAAATTCAGTCCAGTATTTACAGTGTAGTGCCCATTTACTCAGAAGTGTGATTTGGAGGCACACATAGGAACTGGTTTCCCCACAGGATCAAACAAATAAAGTTGCAGATGTGGGTAGTTTTTAACTTATAGGCAGGTGGGAACAGTCACATATGGAGCTTACAGGGCAAATGAAGGCCATGTTCATGAACATTAGTGTCCCTGGGATATGTGGGGTTTTTGAATTTCTGCATCATTTTTATCCCTACATTCTGTTTGTTTATGAAGAAAAACATGTTTATGAGTTTTAACAGCTTGAAATCCCAAAGTTCAGTGGCAACGTTACTGGTAACATATACCAGCTATTAAATAAATGTGTAAATAAATGAATATTTTTCATCCAAGACAGACACTGAGACTTACTTAGAGAATGTTCTGGACACTTTCTCTGAGTGACAGTAGACTGTGTGGAAGAGCCATGAGAAGCAGAGGCAGAGCACAGCGCCTAGGAAAAACATCCCAAACACCACTTTCTCCTGTAGAGGAGCCATGAACGACACGTTCGGCCGCAGCATGGTCAGAGTGCCCAGACAGAGGAACAGGATCAGACCTGTGGGCGGGGGGTCAATCAGACGTTACTGCATTTCTACAACATGAATCATGAGTGTCATTACACATCAACAGATTTTAATCCTGAAAAGTCCTTGAAAAAGGCATGCTGTCAGGTGTTCTCAAACATTAAAGGATTAACTAATAATAAAGGTAAAGTCACAGGTTCAAACCTCTGAGTAAGAATGAGATAAAAGGCATATTTAATAGTGGGTGTATAATGATAACTGCTAAGAAACAAACACAGACACAGAAACAGACCCAGTAAATGTGTCCAGATGTTTCCTGTTTCTGTATGGATCCTGAAGATGCTTCCAAAGCAGGCTCGGAAAGATGGCATGGGTGGTCGGTGACCGTGAAGTAGGTAGTCGTTATCCTTTAGCCAATCAGGAAGCAAGTGGAAAGGAATCACTCGCCAGCGTCCTTCCCATACCTAGTAACAACATCAACCACAGGACAAGCGCTAAGAGCTATTCATATGCATCAGCCACACAAAATAGCACCCACACATATACTTTGCTAACATGGAGGTCAAAGAATGTCCAGCTTTATTTAGCAAGACTAATATACCATTAGTGGACTATGCAAAGTTACCTAAGCTAACCTAGAAATATGAAAATACATAGTAAAAAGTCCACTAACACTAACTATTACATCATTGAAACTCTCCAAGTGAGTAAGATGGTCTTCTCTGTGCAGGCAATCAAGAACGCAATTAAAAAAAATCATGTGATTTCATGGAATTCAGAGGAAGCAACATCTTGTAATAGGAGGGAAGGTGGAAATGACATTCATGCTTTCTGGGTAATGATTATAGACTTGTATTTGTTTACCTTGTGTACAAACTCTTCCATTTTCTCCATGGCATGGTGAGCCTGCAAGGGCAGTGTGACCGCCTGCAAGTCATCCTCCTCATCATTGTCATCCTCCTCCTCCTCCTCCTCCTCCTCCTCCACCACCTCCTCCTCCTCCTCACTTGGGTAAGCTGTTGCACCCTGTCAATGTAAATGAAGTTAAATTTAGAAAGCCATCTGTAATGTTGATGGTGCTTCTGAAGCTGCCTCTAATAGCAACAAGTAAAGAAGAAAACTTCCGGATTTGAAATGGTTCATCCTGTTATGCATTAGATTTACAAAAAAAGGCCTCTAACTTGATTAACATAACTATAACTGTGTCCCTCCTTCAGTCCATGACTTTCGTTTAACAGGAATGGCACTCACTCTGGGTTTGGAGGAGGCTTCCGGACTCAACAGCAGCGGTCCGAGCTCAGTGAGTTCCATGTCCTCCATGTTTCTCTCGTCCTCCGAGACCCGGCACTCGGCATCGCTGCTGGAGCCGTTGCTGCCATGGTGTCGCGTTGTCATGGGAAGACAAACCTAAAGCTCCCCAGAGACCCTACCTTACCCCACAGCCAATATTCAATGTCCTGTGATCCTATGCACAGGGATGTTAATGGAGAATAGTCATATCAGTGAGCAATCCTTCTACAATTAACAGAAATAAGCATAGAATGATATATATATATATATATATATATATATATATATATATATAAAAATTTGTGTTGACCTACAGATAATGTAGGAATGGGCTGGAGACAAGTATGACGAATATATTGTGTGGAAAATATATATTTTGTGAAAAAAAAATATATTAGAATATATAAACTATAGTAGATTTGTACTACAAGCTTCCGATAATGTCACCCAAAGATTTCAGTGATGTCATACAGATTGTCAAAAATGGTGTGTGTCATCACTGAACTCTTTCACTTGACTGTGTATGATATTAACGAAAGCTTAGAGTAGAATCTCCAGGTCATCATCTTGTTAATTACACACTGTCAAGCTGGAGACTTTCATGACGTTACACACTTCCCTTTGTCTATAGTAAATGCTTTTTTTAAATAGACATTTTAAAATTCTGATGAAAGCTTGAGGCCTGAGGTCTTATTAATTGTGGCACTACTCACTTTACTGGTAATTTGTTCGCTATGTGATCCATCATGACATAGTCAGAGATTATAAACATGTTTCCCAGTAGGGAAAACTTGTGTTATGTACACCTAAAAGCCACAACATTATGAGCACTGACAGGTGAAGTGTATAACACTGTTTCTCTCCTCATCACGACACCTGTTAGAGGGTGAGATATATTCGACAGCAAGTGAACATTTTGTCCTCAAAGTTGATGTGTTAGAAGTAGGAAAAATGGGCAAGCGTAAGGATTTGAGCGAGTTTGACAAGGGCCAAATTGTGATGGCTAGACCACTGGATCAGAACATCTCCAAAACTGCAGCACTTGTGGGGGTGTTCCCGGTCTGCAGTGGTCAGTATCTATCAAAAGTATCCTTTAGGTCTTGTAAGTATGGAGGCCCTTGGAGGCCCCACCTCGTAACTTACAGGACTTAAAGGATCTACTGCTAATATCTTAGTGCCAAATATCACAGCACACCTTCAGGGATCTAGTGGAGTCCATGCCTCGACGGTTTTGGCAGCAAAAGGGAGACCAACACAATATTAGGCAGGTGGTCATAATGTTATGCCTGATCGGTGTATACAGCCGACTAGCTTTGTTTCATTCCACTAAAGTAGCTATTAATTCAATCCATAACAGGACCATTAAGAGTCATTAAACAAAAAGGCAGACAATTTAGACTATTTTGCTGTGAATGTACAGTATTTCATCCTCGATGTGTTTACGTGGCAAAACTTGTTTTTCCAGTTGTTTAAATAGGTGGCGAAGGCAAAATTAGCCAGACGTAGCAAGCAAAATGTATTGTTTACATGCGATCAGTGTCAAAATAAACCATGACAACCTGTAAACTAGCTGGGTTTTTTTTGCTAACTTTGCTTCCTAACCGAATAATCAAACGAGCACATTATACAATACTGTGTATGTAGCCGGTTTTTGGCTAATCCTGCGAGCGATCCAATTTCAGCTTGCACAGAAAAATCAAACACATAACACAGAAGAAGGTATTGCTGCTGGTGACTGATCATACCTGTTCAGGGTTCCCGAAAACTGCAGCAGAACCTATTTAAACTCTAAATCAACTGGAGTCAGCAAAATAAAGACAAGATGGCCAGTTAGCTAGCTACACTGCTAACTACACGATCAGCTAACATTCACTAAGCCAGATAATCCCTCTGTGCTCCAATTAATCTTTGCTGACAAAGTAAGTTCTAGAGATCTAGAACATCAATATCTTCTTGTGTCTGCATGTGCTGTTTAACCAGGTCTGCAGCGGGTTATTTAAAGGCTGACTATAACGCAGTAATGATTAACTAGCCTAGCTGGCCTACCGAGAGACGTTCTTCCGGGAATAGTCAGTCTGTAGAGTTGCCAGATCCTCTCGACAAGTCCCTCTAAAATGTGAAATGCACTCTTAAGCGTAAAGCAGTTCTAGTAAGTCCTCTGTCTTCCGGTGGTGGAAAGCGTTGACACCTAGGGACACCGTTCAAAAACGTAGACACCTCCTTAAAAAATCAACAAGAAGTGAGTGCATCCCAAATCACATATTTCTGCACTATTGTACGCCATTTTAAAAGATGCATTCTGCCGTCGTATGATTTTGTTAACTAACCAGCAGTATAAGCCATGACAAATGTATGTTTTACTTTAATAATAGAATTACTTTTAGATTTTACTCAGTGTCCCCTATGTTCTAGCCACTGTGAAGGAGCTACTATAGAAGCAATAATGTATTAGAACAAGAGCATTAATCTAAACATGTGATGTGCCTTGTAGCCCAAAGTAGCCGAAAGTTAATCACCTTCTGACCAATTAGATTTGAGAATATGACAGTGTTGTGATATACAACTCTAATAAATATTGAATTTTTGGAAGTCAGAAGACAAAAAAAAAATCACCCCAAATCAGTTTCACAAAAGCATACGAACAGTGCAGGAAAACCGTGGACTTGGCAACAGAGAGAAACTCCAGTCTGTCAGCCAGATTCATGTGCAATGAAGCAGCTAATAATAAACAGGAGAGAAGAGGAGGCGATTAGAGAAATGTATCTAGTTTATTACAATAAATTTTCGTTTATTCTACATATGAAAAGGACATAAATCAACAGGGGATGCGAGGAGGCACAAATTCAATGGTCCTAGTTTAATTTGGAAGATAATAGCTCTCCGACTTTGAGATCTATTAGCTCATGTCCTTAGGCGCGTGAGTTTACAAGGGTAGCCAGGTTCATTAAACTCATTCATAAGATTCACGCGTTTTTTATTTCGTATGCCTAACATGCTGATACGCTTCTGTGTTGAAACAGTTATAAAACTTATACTTCCATAGCATTCTTTCACCATTAAAACTGAAGGAAGCGTCGCGCGGCTTCCGTGAACACTAAAGCCCGCCTTCTTTGATTTGATTGGCCACCTCAAACATTTTGACATTAAGGAGAGCTGCTAGACCGCCGAGGAAGACCACAATAAAAATGTCAGGTGGGCGGTCTGTGTCTCTGTGTTCGCATTCGCGCTCGCTCTTGTTGGGCCCCGGCGATCTCCCCCGCCCAGCTATGTGGCTGTGTCCCAAACCGCCTACTACCGTACTAGATAGTCTGTGAAAGCAGCGCCCCACCATTTAAGTAAGGTAGTGTGCGTTCCTCTGATCTGATTGGCTTCTGACTGGGGATTTCGGGCGCGCGCACTCTCTGATTGGTTACTGTTGTGAGTACGGGGGCGATGCGCAGAGTCAGCGCTGTAGTGCAGCGGTGCGGGAGGAGCGTGCGGCGTGTTTCCGGTAAGAAAAGGCCGAGAGAAAACAGTAACGTTAAAATACTAATTTCGGAAGCGAATTAGCGTCTTTAAACGGATTTACAGTTTGTGTGATTGGTCGCTGATTTCTTAACTGATCCTGTGTATTCCACAGGGAGAGACGGATCGGCAGTAGGGGAGCGGGCGGTTAAAAAAACACGGCGATGGAAGCCGAGTTTCGGGAAATTGATGAATCCGGGAACTGGAACGCCATTTACCAGGTATTAGTATAGTTCATTACTATTAGATAGTGTGTTTAGGTAAGCAAACAAGGTCACAAATGCTGCCTGTAATGTGGATGCCATGCCATGGTGTGTAATCTTCGTGTTTTATGGGTGATGACACTTATCTAGCTAGCTCGCACGCTAACGTAATGTAACATAGCCAAGCAGCACTGATAGTGTGAACTGATAGACGCTGACACGCTAACAAGTAGCTGCTCCGCTAGCAAACTCAGCTTTGTGATGGCTGCTCATGCCAAACCACTGTACGGAGCTCTACCGCAATAAAAGCAGCCGCTATTTAGTTCTCTTTTTAAAAAACAACTGTTGTATCCTGTTATTTAGGGCTTGTGAATAGTTAGCTAGATTGCTAATTGACCGACCCTGCTCTGGGGTTACCACGATGCCATCATTTCACTTTGATACCGAAAACATTTACCGGTGTCCGATAAACAGACAAAAGAGAAAACAAGTCTTTTTCTCTTGGAGCTGAAGCTTTACAAGACCCACTTTAGCATTCACAATTAGTCTTGACTATATTGGCAAAAAATGTCAACATGCTGTTTGATAAAGATGTGAAAATTGACTTTTGGAAATATTATTATTATTATTATTATTATTATTATTATTATTATTAACACTTTATTTACATTGAAAAAAGTGTGGAAATTTTTTGTTTATTTTGTCCAGCACTGTCCACTCACCTCATGTGACATGACTGAAGATGCTGATGTCAGAAACGTGGTCATTTCTCATTAAATGTTTTGATCTCCAAGATAGGTTTTTGTCTTGTTTCCATGCAAAACAGGCCACTGACTATACACTCATGACCAGTGGTGTCCTGCTGTTCAAAAAGATCTTTTCATCACTTTGTTGGTTTTGCTAATGCAAATTTCAGAACACATTCAGGCTCTATTTGTAAAGTTTGCCTCTCTTCAAACTCAGTGCCATCTATTCTCCTTCTCTCAAGTCTTTATCATTAATAGCACATAAAGTGTTTGATGAGCACCCAAACCAGTTAAATCGAGCAAAGCCCAGAACACGACATCCCAACTGACCCATTTATGATTCACTGTGTCACTGAAAATGCTTATGGCATCATTGCCTTACTTAACTGACCTACTAATAAGGCCTATTATAGAGTGATGGTGAAGAAGTGAAAACAAGATGTCTGTATGAATGCAGGTGAACACAGATGTTCTCTACCATGACAGGAACAAACCATATGCAAAATAAATCCAAGTAGGCTTTTGTAATGCTTATGAAAGGCACTAAGCATTTCCCATTATCATATGGAAGAGATGTAACAGATATTTGTTTCTTTCTCCAGGAAATCAGACAGCTGTCAAGTGAACTGCCCTGCAAGATTGCCAAACTTCCAGAGAACAGAAGCCGCAATCGTTACAGAGATGTCAGCCCATGTATGTCGAACATTTTTTCGAGATTGATATAGGTTTTATCTGATTTCACCAAATGTTAAGTTAGGAATTAGTAAGAGTAAAATAGTCTGTGACATTTCTGTCTGATGTGATGCAGTGTGACAGTCACTGTTGCCACCCTGAAGTGGTTTATTATGCCGAAGACCACATCTCAGTGTTTTATTCCTGTCTAAACCACAGGTTTTTTTTATTTATTAATGAACAACACAGCTTTCGTTTTTAACCTGTTTCTGTTTAAATTTAATGTTGTGGAATGCCCACAAGACAAGTTCCTGTTATCACTTACATTATAGAAATTATGATCAAGTCGTTCCTTTCACAGGCCCGAATTTTCTCTCGATCTTGAACTTTACACCCGAAGACTGTCCTGTGGCAGAACACTTACTGACCGTTACTAAAGCTCTAACACACAAGGCTTACATAATTATTTACATAAATTATCTGGCAGAAAGTTTTACTATATCAACAATTCTGCACTTTTAAAACCTATTTGTTAATGGTAAATTATGTAGCTCATTCTCCTGTGAGGCCCCTGTGAATAACTGGATACTGCAGAAATATATGTGAGCAACCGCATTAATATAATCAACACCTTCTGACCAGTTAGATTCGAGAGTTCGGCAGCACATTAAAACTAGCGCCCATGATTCTCAGAATGAAACCGCTTGAGATGTGACAATGTAATGAGTATATAAATAACTTATGCACAGACCTGATTCAAGATCAGTACTACTAAATGTGTTTTAATAAAAATGACTGAACTCTTTTAGGAAAACCGTAGTACAGTTCAGGAGAAGTTTGTTCATTTGTTTTATGGTATAATAAGAAAAATCAAGGAGAATCATTATATCCGATGGCTAGAATTGGCAGAAGTGTTGATTATACTCATCTGTGAAAAAATGTAGCAGTACTGATGCCATACCACCTCCACCCCTTTTTTTTTTTTTCTTCTCTTCCGTCTAAGTGACTTTAGAGAGCAATGCTGCTGTGGTTTCCTCTTGTTTTCTCTTGTGTTTTTTCACTTGGGCCTAAAAACAGCTTCAAGTTTTTCATGCGAAAATCACCGCATGTGTAGGCTTCGGCCATTTTGGCTGTAGATAACCCATGTATTATGCAACATTTTTTTTGTTTTACTGAACTGATATCAGGAGGATATTTGCTTTAATTTGGTGGAACTGAGAATAGGACCTGAAAGAGACCTGTGGTGTTTGTGCCACCACAGAGGCTTCTGGGAATTCCTCTCTAGCTGCACCTGTGTGAGCACAGCAATGTATGGCACTCAGTCATGTGATTTGTAGTAAGGATACAAAATGCTTACTGTATTTTTCTGTGTTGTTCCTTCACCAGTCGACCACAGTCGAATTCATCTTCAGCTCGGCAGCTGTGACTACATCAATGCCAGTCTGATCTCCATGGAGGAGGCGCAGAGAAGCTACATTCTCACTCAGGTTAGAAGACAAGGGAGAGTCAGCGGCCTCCCACAGTTCCCCTTAGACATCTCCTTTTAGCAGTTAACACTGTTGTTTCTCTGTGTAGAAATGTTTCAAAGGAAGTCAGTCATGATATGGAAATAACTTGGTATATTCTGACCTTACATTGTCCCTTCTGATTGTTCATTTCAACACCCTAATAAAGACTTCTGTACGTTCCCAAGAAGTGGTGGAGAACTGAAACCCAAGGGAACATAGCGTTGCACATGGCTGCTTCATTTGATTCCAGTTCCGGGGTTTGGTCTTTCAATGTTCTGTGGATTGGAACAAGCCCATGCTGTGACTTTGCACCTCAGTAGCTCTCTAAAGCGCTGTAAAACGTGTATAGACAATCCAACACTCAGCTGTGCTTTTAGTATACAAAGAAGTTATAAATGTAGAGAGGAATAGATTTCCTCTTTGACCAGGCTACACAGTGTAATATAACTAAACTATCAAAAATTCCTTTTTGTATTTAAAATCGCTTGAAGGTGCTGTTAATGATTTTTGAAGGCACAAAAAGTTAGTGTTTTGTGGAGTGTTTTCCTCACATTTTTGTAGCTGTCACCGAAATATTTGCTTAGAGGGAAAGTCCAGTTTCGGTGGCTGCCCCTGGCTGTAAATAGATGACGTACATATAAAACCACTCAGATTCATTCATGAGTTAAAATGTTTTATGCTTATTTGGTGTTTGAAAGTCAGTTTTGTATGTCATTGTACATCCAAGAGGGATGTCTCAGTAAATTCGAAGTGTAATATGACCAAAAAAAAAAAAAAAAGAAGAAAACATGGCAGGGCAATTATTAACAGTGTGGAGTGGATCACCAATACCACCTGAAAACTGGTGGTTATTGTTATGATAATGATCTTGATGATGATGATTATTATTAGTGTTTTATTCCTTTTATAGTAAAACAATTTACATATTTTATTGAATTATTAATTAAGAACAGCATGCGTGTACCATGTGTATAGTTACGCTTAATGTTGTGGAATGTCCGCAAGAAAAGCTCATTCCGGTTACCTCTCGTGACACAACAGCTTTAAACAGTCATTCCCTGACTACTCTCTCTCTCTCTCTCTCTCTCGGTTAAAGAAAAAAAAATGCAGCTTGCAACATTACATGAGAAACCCCAATGCAGAAAGAAAGTCCTATAGACTTTCCCGTGTCTTACGGGAAAAGTGAAAGTGGCACCTGTACTGCTAACTGTTACAAAGATCTTATGATGGAGATGCTAATTAAGCCTCTTCTCACAAAAAAATCATCATTCACCAGATCAGTTTTTAAATTCTTTCACAGTCCCAATGTCTCTATAAAAACAATAGAAGTTCTGGGATTAACTTGTCTGCTACTACAGAAATCGAATCGTTTGTTGTTCATCGTCGTAGAGATAAATGCACTGTGACATGAGACTTTCACTGTAATAAAGCTGTTATATTATCATAAATCAGCACAAAGTAACAAAAACAAATTCTTTTTAAATTCAGTGCCAGCATTATAGGTGTTGTACGTCACTTACTAGCCTGATAAACACTTGACTTGTAAACATCACTGTACTTGTAACATATGTCAGTAATTTGCATTTATTTACGTTTCATATGCACAGATCTTCTTTTGACTGCCTAAGAGGTATATAACATCACAAATAGTATTTGTGGTGTTTTAACCGTACCACAAGCACTTTAGAATTACCATGTAAGGTTAGAATTACTTTACAAATACTTTAGAATTACCATGCACATCTGTATATCAAAAAAATGCGGGAGGCAACACCACTGAATGTTAAGCAAGCATGTACATGCTCAGACCCGGCTCCCGTTTACCGTCAATTCACATTCTTGATGTACTCCCATCTACTGGGGCATATTTTTCATACGTTTTAAAGGTTTTAAGTCCACACATTGAGTAGGAAACAGTGGATGTTATGAGGGACTGAAAATAGTCATTCATGTATCATCTTAAGCAAATTTGTAATGTCTCCATACAGTGACAATGAACACACAATATTGACTGTGTATTTGACATCAGGATGTGATTACAGTAACAGAATCTTAAAGCCTTTATAGCTTTATACCCATATCATATAGCTCTCTATGAAAACGTGCCAGCGTTTTTCACACCTGATGTATAACGGTTCATTCTATTAAGGTAGTGATAATGTTAAGATAACATTCTGTTGAGGTGTGGTGCATCAACTGGTATTTTTCAGCTTATAGAGGGACATTAATGATGATTATGATGAGACTGTTGTTAGAGGTTAGTGACTGATTCACATACACAGCTGACATTTCCTGTGTTTTATTTAATGCTGCTGACGTTTCCTGGCCCATTTGGAATATGTTGTGAAACACCAGAGAATGCGTCAGAATTAAGAGGTGACACGCCTGAATGTGTTATTCCCTTCTGTTCAGCACGGAGATGTAACCCTTCTTAAATTCCGACTCCTCAGCATAAAGCAGAGCCTTCAGACAACTGACCACGGGATTAACCAGTCAGGTCGAGATGGTTCTGCTTAGCTCAGCTGGTTCCCGAGTAGAGTTTGAGTATGTGGCTGTATGACTTGGTGGATTAGATCGGAATTACACAAAGGATGATTTGTCATATTTTTTCGAGCTATCTTCACAGCTCCTTTCTGATATTTTGACTTGGTACAGTGATTCTAATTGGCTGTGGAAACCCTAATAACGTCCATTGATTTTGAAAAAGTGATTCGTCTTCTATTATATTTGCGTTAATCCCTATTCCAGAGATGATGTGATGTAGGGAATACCATTGACCTCAGCTTTATGATAAAGGACTACTTTAGAGTAAATATTTCCAAACTTTTTTTTTGAGAGAGAGAATTCATTCTCAATTATTAATTTCTACATTTTGCTTCTTTAAAACATGAAGCCACTTCAACTGCAGTGAAAATATGATTGGAAATATAGGAAGCTGCTCTGTCTAATTTCATGTGTGTCACTGACATTAGTTATGAAAGGTCAGTCATAGCCTTATAATTAGTTTTTCCTATTGTATCCTATTGTACCGCTATTTTTTCAGATAAAACCTGATATGAAGGTCTCAAAATCCAAATCCTTGTCTAATAGTAAAATGATCAAATCCATATTTGTTTATTTTCCTATATCCTGGTGCGCTGTTTATGGGTATTTTTTCTAAGCCACATCAGCAAGTTTGGGTGACAATTCACGTGATGAATACACAAGATTCAGAGTGTCCCTTAATTTCACAGAAATATGTGCAATACTTAATCTCTCACTCTCTCTTTCTCTTTCTTTTAGGGTCCTTTGCCTAACACATGTGGGCATTTCTGGGAGATGGTGTGGGAACAGAGGAGTCGTGGAGTAGTCATGCTGAACCGTGTCATAGAGAAGGGATCGGTATGATATCAGCAGATCATCTTCATAAAGTATTAAAGATTCCTCGTGTGCTGCAGAAGCCTATATTTGTAATTATGTTCATACTGTGTAATAAATGCTCTCTTGGAAGCGTTTGTGACTGTATGAACATAAAGAATAAAAATTTGTCATGGGGAAAATGATCAACAACACAGATCTGAGATTTTTTTGTTTTTTTTCTAGAATAGTATATCCCAAACTCAGTTTCATTTCTCTTATACCACATCTATTTGCAAACGACTACAATTTTTGTAATAATTCACATGTGCCACATCATTCCTTTTATCACTTCATAGTTGTAGTTCATGTTGTGGAATGTCCATGAGACATGTCGGTTCCTGTTGTTACTCATAATTTAACAGCTGTAAGCAGTCATTCCCTGACCAGCCACTATCTTCTTTCTCTCTTGAAGTTACTGAGACAAAAAAGTATAGTATTGCTACGAAACCGCAAGGCACAAAGAAAGTCCTGAAGACTTTCCCATGTATTAATGGAAACATTAAAGTTGCTGCTGTACCACTAACTGTTAAAAAGAGCTGACGGGGGAGACTGGAATAAAAATCTTGTAGAAAATTGTTGAATCACCAGATCAACACTGATATTCTTGTATTCTTCCCTATTTATGTCGTTTGCATAGAAACGCTAACACTAAAACAAGTGATTTGCTTTGCAGCTGAATGTATGGTCAGATGTGCAGTTATACAATTTGAATCAAGACTTTCTAACCCTCTGAATTATAATGGCAGGCATTGCAGCAAATGAAACGTTAACAAATTTGATTTAAGGCGTTAAAAAAAAATGTGTGGGCTTTTAAGTGGTGCAACACAAAAGTGTTAGTGTTGACTTTATGGTTGTATGCCACAGCCCGCCATAAACGGGAATAAAGAGAGCGAGATTGGCTGTGCTCTCTGAGTGGGAGTGACAACATTACTGTAGGCGTCTGTGAGCTTGTGTATGTGGAGGAGGGCAGCTGCCACTTTCCTCTTTTCTCTATCATGTGAGAACTAGCCTTGTGGGTGGAAACTGGCAAGTGATCAAAAAAAGGGGATTGGGGGAATGTGGAATGATGGGACTGACCATCTTACTCTGTGTTTTGCTGGATCAGGTGAAATGTGCACAGTATTGGCCACAGAAGGAGGAGCGGGAAGCCATTTTCGAGGACACAAACTTCAAGCTGACTTTTGTTTCAGAGGATGTGAAATCATACTACACAGTCCGGCAGCTGGAGCTGGAGAATCTTTCAGTGAGACTTTGCTGTTCTCCTTTTTTTTTAATGAAAGGTTTATTAAAACCCGAGCATTGATGAGTGTTTATTATCCAGGTCAGTTACTCTTTGTTTTAACACATGTAAATAAATGACTAAATTTGAACTAAACTGTGTGTGTTTTTTTTTGTTTACAGACTCAGGAAACCAGGGAGATTCTTCATTTTCACTATACCACCTGGCCAGACTTCGGTGTGCCCGAGTCTCCTGCCTCTTTCCTCAACTTCCTGTTCAAGGTGCGAGAGTCAGGCTGTCTAAACTCAGATCAAGGGCCTGTAGTGGTCCACTGCAGCGCTGGCATCGGTCGCTCCGGAACCTTCTGCCTTGTAGATACCTGCCTCCGGTTGGTGAGAGAAGCATTTATTTTTTTTCATTTAATAATAAGATGTTTTGAATTTCTTCTGTGCTACATTTCACATAAATAAATTTGAGGGAATGTACTTATGACCAGTACATTTTAATATACACTGTGAGGTAATACATCATCTTATCCTGGAGGAATACAATTCAGGAGGAAATTTGTCTTGACTTTAATTAGATTTAAGTTGTAGACTTTATATTCAAAGTAGGATTTTGTAATACGTCTGTGACATAAACTAAAATTATGCAATTACGATGAATACAGTGGCAAGCCTCCTCCTACCTCCAAACAGACCCCATTCCAGCTAAAAGCTAGAAATATCTTTTCAAAGGATATCCTTGAAAAAAATACAATTAGTCTAAATCTAGAAACATTTAAACATCACAAATTAAGCCCTGACTAGTCAAAAAAGGATCCTTTTGATCATCAAACGCATTTCTTCCCTCTGTGTGTAGATGTCTTTGCGGAAAGACCCGTCCTCAGTCCAGATCAAGGATGTTCTCCTGGAGATGAGGCGGTACAGAATGGGTCTGATCCAAACAGCAGATCAGCTCAGATTTTCCTACCTCGCCGTTATAGAGGGTGCTAAGTACATCATGGGAGACACGTCTATCCAGGTGAGAGCACACACCTGCACTGTTTACCAAAGTATCATATACACACATGTGGCTTTAGAAGACCACAGTATCCTTTTGCACATGTGTGACATGGTTACATGTCTGGCTTGTTAAAAATAATCTGGTAGCAAGTGCAGTGATCAGTCATTGTTTTTGTGTCCTCAGGAGTCATGGAAGGAGTTGTCAAATGAGGAAGACCCTCCCCCAGAGTTCACTCCCCCTCCTAGACCACGTCCACCAAAGCCCCCCTACAATGGACCCATTTCCACACCACAGTTTTTCCCTGAGCATGATCATATACAGGCCAACAATGTCATCTGTACACACAGGTAACGTCTACATAATACAGCTACACATTGCAATGAAGGTTTCACGTAGATTGGAAACCAGGCAACATAACAGGGTCCCAACTTTTGTATATGTGCCCATGTTTTTGCCCTTCTGTTTGTTTTAATATACTTTTGCACAAACTTTAATGCTGATCTCTGCACCATTCAGGTATATTAGGAGACACAATGACTTTATTTTTACATTAAATATCTATGAAATAGTGTGCATGCTGGCTTTGTATATTGAAGCCCTAGATATTTAGGATTAACGTAAGACTTGCTGTTGTGTCTGTCAAGAACACAATAGTGTCTCAATCCTATTTCCATAAGTAGCGCAATTTCCTTCTGAAAACATTCCCATGATTAGAATAACATCACTACGTATCTCCCTATATAATAAAAGTTCTAGAGGATTTCAAGCACTCCTCCATTTAGCAACATTTCACACTATATTATTAGATTCACACATGTGGACATCACATTTTTATTATGGCTCAGATCTGAGATCACTAGCCATGTTTATTGCAAAACAATGATTTTGTGTTAATGTGGAATCAAGTATCCTGACTGTGATAGTATCCTGACTGTTTTCACGCAG
Organism: Hemibagrus guttatus; assembly: GCA_033459395.1. Classification (NCBI taxonomy): domain Eukaryota; kingdom Metazoa; phylum Chordata; class Actinopteri; order Siluriformes; family Bagridae; genus Hemibagrus; species Hemibagrus guttatus. Next base: position 20,667,942 of record JAUCMX010000007.1, read on the forward strand.
CTCAGATGCATCCCACCTGAAATCGTTACAGCCAAAGCCTCATCCCAAGTTTTCTGGCATAAAACAAAAGCCACAAGGAGCTCCCACAAGCAGCTTCTAAATTCACTCCACAGCAATGACTGATTTATAGCAGCCTTTCTCCTTCAATAAGACCTTATGTTGTAGCTATATATATTGTAGCATTTACTAGCAAGCTACTCTCCACTCAATGCTGTGCACTGATGTTGGAGTTGGAATGCAGTCCATAGAAAACATGCTTTAGAGATTCACAAACAAAATGCTGGGGCATAACAATAAAGCACAAAACAGCCAAGGTTTGTGAGATAACCAGCTAATAACAGCTGTTAACTGAGTGGCTTTACTGCTGCAGAAGCATTCAGTAGTTATGACCTTCTGCAGTATTATATTCTTTACTAATGTCTTGGCTTATGCTTATTGTCTGTTAAATGCCACATTGATATTTTATAAATTTCAGTTGAATTCCTGAGAAGAGAGAACAATATTTATTAAAAGAATTTCCTGTTTAGGCTAAAGTTTTTGTTAGCAGTTTTCAGAATTGTAGTTTCTACCATATTTGCTTATTTCAAATATTTGCTTAATTCTTCATCTCTTTGCTCATTTCCCAGTGCCCCTTCAGAGCCGGAGATTCGCAGACGGACAGTGGTGCCGGTAGCAGCCTCAGCACCAGCGGAGTTTGAGACGGCAACATTGCCTGCCGATGAGCCTGATGCCAACGCTCCAAAGCCAAGCAAACCAGTCACCTTGACGACAGAACCTCCACCCAAACCATCACGGGCACCACCAGAGAACAGGCCTGCGGGACAGTGGAGCCCCCTGCTTGCTAGCATGTGTGTGTGCACCATGCTCGCTCTGGGAACATACATCTGTTACCGCACCTACTTTCACTGATTCTCTCTCTCTTGCTCTCTCTGTCTGTCTATCTGTCTCTCTCTCTCTGTATGTCTTCCTGCCTCTCTAGCTCTCTCTCTCTCTCTCTCTCTCTCTGTCCCTCCTTCCGTCTGTGGTTATTGTGAAGATGGGCAAATAGGTTCTGCTGGTCAGCCAGCTCTCTCTACCTCCTTTGAGAGAGCGAGAGAATTCGAAACAAGAGAGATGAGAGAGAGAGAGAAGGAGAGGGACAGACACTTGCCATCAAGCCCTGTCTCTGTTCGTTTCAAAAAATTTTCCCCACTTCTTTTCCCTACACAGTTTGGGGAAGGATGTAGAGAAAAGACTTTCTTAGCCAGACTGCTGTTGTTACCTTATTACATGACACAAACACACAACACACACAAGCAATCTGTCTGTTTGATAGCTCAGGGCCTCACATTTCAGGTGTCCCCCAAATATGACATCCAGGTTTTACTTATCCAAATAAACCCTTTTATTATTGCTGCAATAAGCAAGGGAATGTCTGTGTGTCTACTGTGTGTGTGTATAGAGGATGTCTGTTTTTGTGTCAGAGTAATAGGTTGTGTGAATACATATTTGTGTCACAGTCAGCGTTTTGAAAAATCAGCGCAGTTTGTATACACCATAACTGCCACACGTGGATTCCAGTGGCTTTGGCAGTCTGTTTAGCCTTCCCAAATATCCAGTGTTTTCCCCCCTTCCCTATCCACTTCCCTTGCTAAGCTTTAATGAAGCCCTTTGCAGAGCTATGAAATTTGAGTGTCTGAGTGTCTGAGTGTGTGTGTGTGTGTGTACAAGTGGGGAGTGGAGGGAGTGGTATTGAGTCCACTCTGAAAGCAATCTTGCCAGTCATGAAATAAAGTTTTCTGTTCTTCCTGCCCAACTGCAAGGGCTCACATTTGCACTTCGCCCGTTTTTAAAAATGAAACATCATGATTAAAATATCTTGATAAAAAGTTAAGACACCAGCGTGTCCATTCTACTAATGTGCATGGATTTGCTTTAGCGCTTACAGAAACTTGTGGAATGTGTTTTTGTTTCTCTCCGTTGGTTTTGCTTCCATTTTACAACTTGTCCATTTTCCATCTGTCTTGTAAGCATTTGATCAACATATTCAGGGACGTTGACCTTGTTTGTATGCTGTAGTCTAACTCCCTGAAAGCTTTTCTGGCTTTGACCCATGTAATGTCTTGGGGAAAGGGGGATAGGAAGGATGTTCTGAATGTTACTTAAATGTTATTTCAAGGTTATGACTCTAACCTTTGCAGGCCGCATTTACGCACAACATCGTCAGGTCCTCCTATGAGGACACTTCCTGGCTTGAACCCATTCCCAGTTTGGCGGTTGCAATCATAGCATGCTGGAGGTAGCATAAAAATCATCATCTAGCCACCAGGAGGCAGCATTGCGTTAGGCTCGTCAGGAAAACCATCTTTTTGATGGGTTCGGTCATTTCCTTTTCTTGATCCTTCCCTAGCAATATATAAATCCATCTGAATGTTTGTGTGTCTTTTAGAAATGGCTGTTCTTGGGATGCAGCTTGTAGTTTGTAATGGCAGCTGTGATGTTTGGTTCCTTCACCAAACACCATTGTGGATAAACAATTTGATTTTTCTTCTGCTTGAGAACCTGATTTCTAATTCCATGTTTTGTTCTTTGTGACAACTTCTGAATTTTATGAAAGCCATTTAGGAATTTGTGTCATTTGTATACTCCAGACTTAAAAAACTTAAAATGAACGAATGAATGAATAAAATAAATATGATAAAACATTCTCGTTCTGCGAGTAACATGCCTTGGTCATTCCTGCAGTTTTGAGCTCAGCCGTTTGACTGAAAGAGATCATTTCTGTTCATTGATGGTTAAAAAGGAATAGTTGTTTCAGAGACCATTTTTGTTGTCATCTTTGTCCAGGACTATATTAACAACTTCATTTTCTCATGTAGGTTCTTAATACACTAGTGGTTAGATAATAATGGATTTTAGGCTCATCAGGATGCTTCAGGTTTTTCAGTCTGGAAAAGGATCATGCGATCAGGAGTAGGGATTAATGGCTTTGTTGCTATGTTAGATTCATCTAATTAAGATTAATTAGTTAAATATATTTTTCATTCAGAGTGGAGCATAACAGACACCAACATTCAGATTTCTGCATATACCTCTTTAGATGATTTCTGTGATAAAACCTTGGAATAGACATTAATGACTGAGTGGCAGTTTGCATGGGTTAAAACGGGGGTCTACTTGGTTTAGGATTTGAATCTTTTTTTTTTTTCTATTTTTTCTTAGCCTTTTGTAATACTACTGCCTCTTTCTAATCAATCTAATTAGACTTTTGATTGTATTTCACCTCTACTGGGAAAACAAAATCAGTTGTGCTCACCCACTGCAACTCTACATTTGCTTTTGTGGTTCGAGTGTTAGAAGGTCCAGTTAACTCTAGTCAACTCTAGTCAACATTAGTAAATTCAGTTTTTGTGTCCTTTCTTGAACCTCCAGAATGTAATAACCTCTTTATGGACATTCTCTTGTCACTACCTGTTATCACAAGTTGCTTTGTGCCAGGTATATCACTTGTGTGTGAGTGTGTGTATGCCAATGTGTGATATATTTTTGGACTGGCAAATTGGCAGAATCTTTAAAAAAAAACAACTTACCCTTCATATAGAAGGCCTCACTGTCTTTGTTTTTGTTTCCATTTCCTTCTCACCACCTTCTTGGCATCTATTTTCTATCATTATCCATCTTTTTTGTAAAAAAAAAAAAAAAAAAGAAAAAAAAGAAAGAAAGAACGGACTACTGCTTTATTGTGGTTTGATCTTATTTGCATTGGAGATTTGTTTTTTTATGTTCAGACTGATAGACAAACGCTGTGGTAATAAAATCATACGTCTTACAGCCATGTCCTTTTGGTTTTGTTTTTAGCAAACTGGTTATTCCAGTGTCACATGAGAAAACCTAGCCACTGACCTAGTATTGAAAGTATAAAACACCCTGTGTAAGTCTTCATGCACATGTGGACCTGTGGTGAATGGCTAAAAAGATAAAGTTTGCACTTTCATATGTACTTTGTGTTTGTTCAAGTTAAGATTCAGACATATCCAAAGTGTCATATGTATAATATGTTGCTATGACTCTGAAGAGCAGCGGTTTATTTCACAAGGCCGGATTCTCCATATAATTAGAACTTTCGTTTTTTATAATCATTTAAAGGGGAAGTGGAAGTGTGGTATTATGCCAGGTTTGTTTAACTGTATCTACTGTACAGTGGCATTCTGTGTAATGCATACATTAAATCTAATTACACAATACTTCACATATGCCAAGGATCCCTGTAGTCTAATAATTATACCCATCCATTTGTTGTAATCTGCATCATGCTGATCATATAGCTGCCACAAGGGGGAACTTCAGGATAAGAGTTTTTGTTAAAGAAATCGATGTTTGTCTTTACTTCTGGACATTGGTGAAAAGAATTCAAGATAACATGATGATAAATGCAATTACATCAGAAGAAAGGAATGAAATCAGTTAAAATCAGTCCAATTCGGTTTATTGTTTCTTTCTTAAGATGTTCTTATAACCCATGCTTTCTACACACAAATTTGACATTTAAGATCAAGCCATTAGGTTTAATCTGGTGAGCTGATGTGCTTAGGCATGCTAGTCATTTGGTGATATCTAATAAAGTTGCTTCATTGTCTAAATGGTTGCTACATAGACCATATAAGGGAACAAAGTAAAAAGCATTAGTGTGTGTACATATTTTGTGTATATTGTCCATCATTATCTACAAAGTGAACAGTTTCCCCACACTAACAACTTCTTCATATAAACATTAACACGGTAGTGTGCTATAGATACCGCAAACATATTAGGATGAGCACATTAATATAAATCGTACTGGATTATAACCAGAGCTGTTAAAGCAAAGAAATCAACACATTTTGACCAATCAGAGTTGAGCATTTACCAGCATTGTGGTGTAAATATGAATAAATCAAAAGGCTGCTTGGTCTTTACTTAATTTAATTCAATTAATTAATTTTTCAGACCGGGGGGGGCACGGTGGCTTGGTGGTTAGCACGTTTGCCTCACGCCTCCAGGGTTGGGGGTTCGATTCCCGCCTCCACCATGTGTGTGGAGTTTGCATGTACTCCCCGTGCCTCGGGGGTTTCCTCCGGGTACTCCGGTTTCCTCCCCCGGTCCAAAGACATGCATTGTAGGTTGATTGGCATCTCTAAATTGTCCGTAGTGTGTGATTGCATGAGTGAATGAGAGTGTGTGTGTGTGCCCTGCGATGGGTTGGCACTCCGTCCAGGGTGTATCCTGCCTTGATGCCCAATGACGCCTGAGATAGGCACAGGCTCCCCGTGACCCGAGAATAGATCAGATAAGCGGCAGACAATGAATGAATGAATTTTTCAGACCTCAGTCTAAACCTTCACAAGAAGCCTAAGCTATATGGCTGAAAGTATATAGACAACTGACCATCACACTCAAATTGACCAATTCCAAAACTGTGCGCGTTAACAGCGAGATGGTCCTCCAATTCACTCTTGGGAAGGCTTTTGAAGCATGGCTATGTGGGGATTCATGATCATTCAGCCACAATAGCATGGTGCATTCCAACTCATCATAAAGGTGTTCAGAGGAGCTGAGCTAAGGATTCAGACCAGTCAAATTGTTCCACATCAACCTTGACAAACCATGATTTATTGACCTCACATTGACCACAGAAGTACTGTAAAGAAGAAACAGATTTAGGGAAATCTTAATGCTATAGCATACAAAGACATTAAAGACAATTGACAACTTTGCTGTAACATTTCGGGGAAAGACGACCACCAATATAGGTGTGAAGGTCGGGTGTCCACATACTTTTGGCCATATAGTGTATTTTCTCGTGGACCCACAAGTTACACTTTCTTGTTTTTATATTTTATCTTATGCCTTTATTCCCTTATTTCATATACATTTATAGAAAACATCAGCACTTTGACTAACCAGTTTTTACATCTATAGTTAACACTGAGATTAGATTTGTTGTGTAGTACATATTTAGGGAGGAGAGGATCCTCAGAGATTCCTAAATGGGTTTTACCTGAAACCTTCACTGATAAGAAAAGACTCCCCATGGAACAAGCAGAAAAACCCTATATTTCTAAAGGGTGTAATATTAATACTTGTGTATTATATGTACTTATTTGTAGTTGAACTAATAAGTGATACTGATCCGCATAAAATATTTTGTTTGTTTTATTTGGGGCAGTTATGAGGGGAGGAATTCCAGCTTGGCGAGCAATCCATGCACCTTTGGCACTCCTCCACTCCATTTCCTGTAGCATTACTCAGCCCTTTTTTCTGGAAGTGTTCTCATTTTTCTGATAAAAATGACCAAACAGAAAACCCATAAGGTGGGTTCAGAATAGTTGTTATTGTGGTTTCGTCTGAAATGGTCCTTAATAATAGTTGACTGAAGCTTGTGAATGATTTTAAAGTGTCATTCAGGACAAAAGGAAGCAGTTATTCTCAGCAGTGTGTTCATTCTGTCTGTCTTGTTGCCTGTGTCTCACTCATAACAGGTTTGTCCTGTCTAGTTTGTAAAGCTTCAACTCCTTGCTATTGTAGCTGATATTACAGCCAGTCTAATGAAGTCTTTTAAGTTTCTCAGTTAGACTTATCCCTTTTTGTTGTGTCTGCTACTCTATTCTTTGTCTAAGATGAGAGAAAATGACATATAAGCACAGTGCTATAGTACTTACATAATATAAAGTTGTAGTTTTTTTGGTGGAATCAAATGTAAGAAGTTGCTTCAGGCATTTAGCTCATATGTATTGTCCAAGATTAAAGTAGTTTATAAGAATAGACTGAATCAACAGGAAGCAGAATGTGATGAATTATCCTTCTCTTCCAAAGTACAGCTCCATTCCATGATGCCTGCATGCTTTGGAAGAGATGGTAGTGAGTGACAGTAGTAAATTAGTAGTAAGTAAGAAACACTAGTAACTAAGGGACAAAATGTCTCCAGAAGTTCAAACCTGGCAGCTATTCCTATCCTTGTAGGGACATTTGGCCCCCACCAATATATAAAAACATACCATTTTTTATATTCCAATACATTTGGCTGGCGCCCGTGAGGAAATCTGCTTTTGTAAAGCTACACCTTTTATTTAAGAAAAACTAAATTGAGCTTAAGTGTAGGTGTGGACAAAACATTAATTAGATACATTAATAATTATGTCAATGGCAGGTCCTCACAAGGATAGTAATACCAACATGTATATGTGTGTGACCATATACAGTATATGTTTGTGTGTGTATTAGAGCAAAATACAGGACAGAGTATTAACTGTGTGTATGAGTAATAAGCTCAGTAGGACGTACACGCTGTTTAGGAATGTCGGTTTTGTGTGTGTGTGTGTGTGTGTGTGTGTGAGTGTGTGTGAGTCAGGGCACTCCCTGAACCACGCGGTAATGACGTGAGCAGGACAGGTCTGAACAGACCAGGAAAAATACTGAAGGGTTGGGACCCGGCACCGGAACTCTTAAATAAGGAGTGTATGCGTTTATCTCATTGGAGCTTTATTTTAGGTTTGTGTGAATGGGTCATGTGCACAATCTGATGGAAAAACACACAAGTTTTCATTTCTGGTGCTATTTTGGTAATATTTAATGTTATTTAAGTATTTCACTGTGTCTCAGATTCTTCTCTCTGTTTCTCAGGACAAAGGTTTTATTTGTGGACTTTTATAAGTCCAGAGGAGCAGTGACTTTTTTTGTTCACTGGACTTCATATGCCATTAACATTGAAGATTGGCTTTGCTTTGCACTAATGTAAACTCAGAGCATAATAAAACTGAGAAACAAAACAAGTAGCTTATGTTTGACAGAAGGCAATTGCATTTCCTGTACTATTACTCATCACTTTTGATGTCGTCTGTCATGCTCTGTCCTGTGCTATGTTCACCACCCTCCTTCTCTCTCTCTCTCTCTCTCTGTCTCTCTCTCTCTCTCTCTCTCTCTCTCTCTCTCTCTCTCTCTCTCTCTCTCTCTCTCCCACTCTCTCTCACTTTTTCTCTTTCTCTTCCAAGTCACACAAATGAACAGTCCAAGAACATCAATAACATCAACCTGCTTTGTTGACAAAGGTTTACTCATGTGCTTTGCTTTAATCAGTGAGATTCAGGTCACAAAGTTCCCATTAGGAACATACATTTTTCTATAATTGTACACATTATGATTGATTTCAGATTATTAGATTGTACTCTGTGACCTGGGGAAATAAAAAGCTATTTTTCAGGTGTTTCACCTAATGAGTTGATATAGTTCGGTCAACTATATTTCTAAATAAATTAGCATAAGTTTGCTGACATAAAATCACTAATCATCCACACAAATATTACTGTTAAGTGAGTAAAATTGTTTTCTGTACCTCATAGTTAAACTACTAACTCCTAGCTGTTGAAACCTGTTGATTTCTATGCTAATATTTATTTATTTATTAATTTATTTACTTAGTTGTTTTGCTGTTGCCTAATATCAAATTTTGTGGGGCAAAAATACACATTTTCATTTGGAAGAGTGGCTGAATTAAGACATCAAAAAACTTGTCCATGAAAACCTAAAGGTGAAATTGATAAACACTGCTGCAGGGCAAAGTGTGTTAGCTTTTACTGTGGTCAGATAGGGCTAATAGATATGTGTGCATGTGCATGTGTATCTGTGTGTGTGAGTGGGTGTCACTTTGGTTTGTCACACAGCCGCAGCTCATATTATGAGAATCCATGTCAGTCCTCTCCCCCAAGTGCCTTAGGTTATTCATTAATCTGGAATTTCCAAATCTGGAATGTCCACGAGGACAGCATAGTCTGGATGTATTTTTCTATAATCTCTCTCTCTCTCTCTCTCTCTCTCTCTCTCTCTCTCTCTTTCCAAACCCACCCTCCCCTCTCGACAGGCTCTTGTTAGCCATTCTGCTTTCATTATTACTCTCCTTTTCCACACTTTACCCTCCTTGCCCCTCCTCCCTCTCACCCTCATTTCATCTGGAAGACTTCCTGGGAATGAATGATTGTGGAAACTCCTGGAAAACGAAACCAGTTGCAATATTGAGAACGTTGCTGTCTCAGCTTGTAAACACACACACACACACACACACACACACACACACACACACACACACACACACACACACACACACACACACACACACACACTGTTTTCCTCTGAGACAAAAGACATTTGCAGTCATGCAGCTCTACTTGCTCAGCAACAGGACATCTTTTTTTACAGTCCAGCACAATGGAAACTCCCAGAGGAATTTTGAAGTGTTCATTAAACTTTTATAAGTCAGTGTCTCCTAACTTAAATATTGTGATAGGGCATATATGCCCCTTCAGGGTGTTTTTAGCAAGTGTGTTTATGTGCCTTTCTATAGGTTGTGTATTTGGAGAACTGTATGAACAGAATCGGTGGATCCAGAGTGTCTCAACAGCACTGGCTGCAAATTGGGAATTCATCCTAGATGGGCCTATCACTGGGCACCACAACAAATTTATACCTAGGGACATTTTCTAGGAGGTATAAGGAAGAAGGAAACCAAGTATAAGGAAACCAGAGAACATGCAGAAACCCCTAATGGACACAATGAGAACATGCTAAACAACACAAACAGTAACTTAAGCTCAGGTAAAATCACAGAGGCTGGAGCTGTTAGGTGGCAATGCTACCCAATGCTACCCATTAACTAGAGGGCACATAGCTATACAATATGTGACAAATCCAGTTAAAGGCCAAATATATATAGTAAAACCTAAAAGCACCTGTATAACATATTTTACTCAAGCATAATGTAAATACAATCACAAGAACTGTTAATTCAGTTTAATTCAATAGTCCTGTTGTATGTACACTTCTACTGACCCATTATGGTTTAAAAGTCCAACCACAATCTGACACATTTTTAAAAACATAAACAGATGGAACAATCATGAGGTAAGTTCATGCTGTTTTGAGGGTGCCCTCTAACCACATCTCAATATATTTGAGACATGCCTCCATAGCAACAGGTTATGTCCTCCGTCACACGCTCACAAGTAGCATATATGGTTTTCGTCACTGAAATGTAATTGGCTCCTTGTTCAGAACGGTGCTTCCCCTTCAGCCGCCATAACACTTCCTTCCTTTTCTCACTGACGTGTTTTGTATGAGCACACTGTATTTGTACTGGCCTTAGGATTGTAAACAAAAAATGCTACCGTAGTTTGCTGACACAAGAGATCACCACAATCATTATAATGAACTCAACCAGATCTAACCAGTTAGAGTGGGTCCATTAGTTAGTACATCTTATTTCCTATTGACAGTTTGAACCCTAGACCTTATGTTTGTGGTTGCATGTTATTCTAACACTGCTTTATAGCTTTGCAGAGTTAACATTGCTTCAAATGCAGAGAAGTGCATGGACACTACTAAGTCAAAATAAAAACAAAATGATAATATGGTCTAATAGGCAGTTATGCATGCATGTGTGCATATATATGTGTGTGTGTGTGTGTGTGTGTGTGTGTGTGTGTGTGTGTGTGTGTGTGTGTGTGCGTGTGTGTGTGTGTGTGCATGTGTGCATCACCTCAGTCTGTCACTGAGCCCACCTTTGAGCTCTTAATGCTTTTAGAAAAGAGTGCTGTCATTTGCAGTAAAAAAAAATATATGCTATTTTGCAGCAATCATTACAAACATAAAGTTTATTAAAGAAATGATTGCCCCAGACAAATCTAATTACCTATAGTAACCTCAAAATCTTGTGTAGCTCTAATGTTTGCAGAGGCAAGGTAATACAAACACAAATGTATGCGCTTGGCTTTTCCTGTCTGTTGCTGACACATCAAGTCCATCTACATTTCACATTTTGAACTGCTTACATTTGAATGCTAGTCTTTTATGCACAGCCACATCAAATGTGCCAGCTGGGTAGGTTTTATGAAAGGGTCACATTTGAGAAAGAGGAAAAAGAAAAACTCTAACTGGCAAATGTGCATTTCCTGTTATTTTAAATACACTAGGATTCTTTAATATGAGCCAGCTTCCTAAACACCTCATAAATAGAGATTCAGACATGTGGACATCCAATGCCTGGATAGCACGTAGCATATTTGCTGACTAAGGTATAGATAGAAAGTTATGAAGGTAGAACAGAGACTTGACAGTATGAATTATAATAATTTCCTTAGTCTTGTTCTATAGATATTATGGCTTAAGGTTTATGCAGGTTCATACCTATGTATATATGTATGTATGTATATATGTATGTATGTATGTATGTATGTATCTATGTATCTATCTATCTATCTATCTATCTATCTATCTATCTATCTATCTATCTATCTATCTATCTATCTATCTATCTATCTATCTATCTATCTATCTATCTATCTATCTATCTATCTATCTAATTCCAGGGAATTTGAGCTATCATTTAGGCATTCAACTGTTAAGCTTATGTGGTTTGGACCTCGGGATTTTTGCCCATTTTAAGCAATGGATGGAATTAATTGAATGTGCTGGACTACATACTATGGTGGTTATTTATCTTGCAACTTCTTAGAAACTGTATGTGGGAGAAACCGCAATAAATCTCAGGTAAGCTTTGTAAAGAAGCACATTGCACATGGGCAGGTGAGGAATGTAGGAAGGTGTGGGTGTGTAACAAGTCCTTTCAAAGCGTCACACCCACACTTACACACAGTCAGCTTCCTGTTGGTTGTACCACAGCATACCCGCTGTGTGTGTTTGTGTGTGCATGAAGTCACGTAATATGTGTGTACCATGTAAGTGCCATGGCTACAAACATGTACTGAGCCATATACTGCTGCTCCTTTATCCACTGGATCATTTGACATTTCTACTAAAGATTAAGTGTCCTTTAACTATGTAAGTGGAATTGTGAATTTATATTCTGTCTTTGAGAGTTTATCTCTGTGATCTGACATCGGAGGTTGACCTATGCCTTAATTCTCAATCAGATGAGCATGACTCAGTCAATATCCTTCCTTAGGTGTGGCAAATACAAAGAAGCCCAAAAGGCTGAGCTGTCCAAGCAGAAGACTTCTTCTTCCTTTTCTGATGTGGACCTGAATTACGGGAGCTCTTTCTCAGATTGCATCAGTCTGTCTGAAATTAACCGTAGGGGGTGCAGGCATCACAACTGTAGCTTACAGCATCACTGAATGAGACATATCACAAATCCCTCACTAAAGGTTCTAGCTTTGGCATGGGAAGAGGGATTTTAATAGTGAGCTAGATCTTTCTCCCTTTTATTAATTACTATTGATTTCTGGTACAAAAAGAAGTCACAAATGTGACCATTATTGTGACCAATCTGGGTATGCAAATGGAAAGTTGGTGCAGCTGTAATTACAATATAGTTAACTTTAAAAATATGATATGAGACAGTGAGATGATATACATTATGCTTAATTTTGTACAATATTTATGTCATTCATTCATTCATTCATTCATATCCAACCCCCCGTGAAGTGGAAACCTACCCACTGTGCCCCCAGACTGCCCTTATGTTATGTTGTGTTATGTTATGTTATTTGTGGAAATTCTATATATGCTTCATGTGAAAACAGCACAATATTTTGGGTGAAGTTGCGTTTTGACGGACATGAGTCACAGTCCTTACAAATCTTTGTTAAAAGAGAAGTGTATCTGTTCCATGGGATGGAGAACTAAAATGCAGCAAAGTCCATGTTATGTTACCCATTATTATGTTATCCAGAATAATTAAGCAAATATGATATTATTGATATTAAGAGTTAGGAGTTATAGACCAGGAGGTTAAGCCTTAAAATGCAAATTTGTATTAATTGGGAATTTTCTTAAATGTAAAGATTTAAAGCTTTTCCAATGAGTAGACAATATGATTTGAATAAAACAACAAATCTACTGAAGGCAACTTATTATTTACAATTTAAAATACGGCTTGTGTGATGTGAAAGAAGAAATATCAGCATCAGAGTGCACTTCCTTCGCGGGCTCAGCACCAAAACGGAAGCTAAACCAATAGGCTAAACTCTGGTAATCATGGAATTTTTTAAATAGTAAATGCAGAATGTACAGATGAGCAGGTTCATGGTTTCAAAAGGGAATTAATACTGAAAGTATTTTACCCAATGTAACATACACTATATGGCCCAATGTTTGTGGCCCTCTCACCATCACACCCCTATGTGGGTCTTCTCCAAACTAATACCACAAAATTGAAAGCATATAATACTCTAGGATTTCACTGTATGCTGTAGAATTACATTTTCCCCTCTTTCCCATGGGACCTAGATTTAATGCTGATCGTCACGATGCATGAAATGGCCATGTGTAAATGATTTCTTAGCAGGAGAATAAGAGGTGAGAGCCACTGCTGAAAAACAAACAGTGCTTATAAGGACAACCACCTCAATCCACCAAACCACCAAAACCCAATTTCTGGGTGCACTTGAAGAAGAAGTCTGAGTCACACTGCTGCCACTACCACTGAGCTGATATCAGGGAAGAGAGTGTCAAAAAACACGTAGAGACAATGACTGAATAGCAAAACACTTCAATGTTTAATGAGACCAACAGATAGTATTTATACAGAAGAAAGGTATAGCATTCTGTGTGTGCCAATGAATGTAAGAAAAAGTACACTCACTATATTAAAAGAAGAGATTTCTTATAGTCAGCTGTGGAAGACAGTGTAATTGTAACTCTACACACAGGCTGTTAATAGTAGATAGCTTTATATGGACTACATGAAGAAAAATGAAGAATTGCTGTATGACAGCGTATTTATTGAAAATACTGCATTTTGTGTTTTTCTTGGAAGATCTTGGCGTGCATACACATGTACGCAATAAGATACCCTGATAATTCTCACCTATTAGTTCTGGCTGTTAGAGGGCCGTCAAATAGAACCTACTGGCAAAAATGTTTGAGAGATCTTTCACGTGAACTGCTCAGGATTTGTACTCCACTTTTCCTTTAGGTTTTCTTTCTTTCTTTCTTTCTTTCTGAAGTAACAACAGAAATAAAGACACCTGGCTTGTCAGCACACCACTTTTAAAATATACCCCATACAGAAAACCTCTGTCTTTTGCTTTAATAAATCCAGATATTAATTCCAGGATATGTCTGTGATTTCAAAAGTCAGATTTTAAATAAACCAAACCATTGTACCTGCTGAAAAGGGGACCTGTCAAAATAGTTATGACTCATTTGATCAGGTTTGTGTTGCAATGCAAAGCCCTTTCTTTCTGTTTATTTCTTCCTCCCATTTGCATTATCTACACAGGAAGGAAAAGATCCAATATCACACTGTGGGCAGACGGTTGAGATTCCACCACGTGAGTTTTTGAGACGTGTTTTTTTTCATACCCACATGCATTCTTACACACAAAAGCCAACATCAGCCTGATCTGATTGTGAAAGTGGCCTATTTTGAGTTTTCCTATCTTCATAGTGCGAGGGACGATGACATCAGACACAACCTTTGCATTTGTGCTGTGGCAAGAGCAGCCTAGCTCTGAACCAGAAACACAGATCAGTACTGCAAATGCATGTGTGCCCCTATCTAATGGAACACTTTGAGGTGCCACTCATGTGCCTCATCTAACAGTTGAGACGTCTGTGTAAAGTGTAAAACTTAAAGCTGATTTGAAAGTTTTCTGAATGTTAAGAATTACTTCCTTGGTTGCTTTCTGTCCAAATCAGTTTCTGGAACTATGACAAAATACAGGTGTAGGTGTTGATTGTTCAAGACAACTGTCTTACGAATGATTAATAGTCATTGCCTCAAGGCTTGTGTGATTCTTCACATACTGTTTACAGTTCATGATGGATTATTCTAAAATATGAGTCACTTAATCTCCCGTCACAGTTGTCAAATACATCCTCCTGTCTGAGCTACATCTTAACAATGTGCATCACTTACCCAATTTGCTTTAATACCTATTTCAAAATGACATCAACACTCACTATTGTGGGTACGTTTTAGCTACTGATACTTGCCACATGTCAGATTTGGATTTTGACAACTTCATCTGTCAATTTCAGAGCAAGTACATGAAAACTCCATACTTTGTGAACACACGTGCATGTATATGGGACATATGCATACTTGGTGCAATATCTCCAGCTGGGGTCTTCAATCTTGTCCACAAAGTGTCAGTGTGGCTTCAGGCTTCCATTTCAACCATGTACATTTCTGACATTTGGCAGATGCCCTTATCAGGGCAACTTACATTTTATCTTATTTTACACAACTGAGAAATTGAGGTTAACCGTCAATTGAGGTCAGCCTGTGCTTTGCTCAGGGACCCAGCAGTGGCAGCTTGGTGGACCTGGGATTCAATCTCACAACGTCCAATGCCTTAACCACTAAGCTACCACATCCCACATCCCTGATAACCAGGCAGACGTCACACCTGTTCCATTTGTTTAATCAGATTTTTTGGGTTCCAATTAACTATCACGTGTGAATGAAAGCCTGCAGCCACACAGGCCCTTTGCAGATAAGGTTTGAAGATGCCTAACCTAAGGACATGACAAACTCTTTCAGTGCTCCTTAGGTGGTTGCATCTCTGATCCCTAGTGTTGTAAGAACAGGAAAGCATGCTATTGCTCAACCCCGGGCCTTATGATGCGAACCTTGCGGCCTCACAACACGTCAAGCGGACGCTGGCGCTACGTGGCCACTATGGCCAGAATAAGAGAAGTATGTTGTATGTTGAAATCTGGGCCTGTATGAGGGAGGGTCAGAGCTCCTCCTCTTACGGACATTGCAGACGCTTGAGTTCCCGACAATGGCACCGCCAAAAACCGGACTTCCGCCTGCCGTGGACGTGCTGCGGTTTCATCTACCCGAGCTTGCTCGAAGATCACTTAATTCTGCTTGGTAACACCAAACAGACCAAAAGTGAGAAAGAAACGTGGAAGAATATTGCTAGAGCTCACTTTCTAGGCAAAGCTTCCCTAATAAATTGCATTGTCATATTCTGTCTTCTGACCAAACTGAATTTTGACATATAAACCATATTTTATTTAAAGGGACATAATGTATAATGTTATAGCTACAAATTTATTTAAATATTGCAGTAAGATGTGAAATGTTGTAGATTTTCCACAAGTTCAGTGACAGAAACTATGAAATTAGCCCACACATATCAGTGAATCTCTGCTGTAGGGTGTTATCATGATAAACTGCAGAAACCTTCTTTATTTTGTTGTATTGAGAGCATTAAGAACTTTGAGCAAGACTTTTGTTGTGTTTTGACTTTGAGAACGGCAAGATTCTGTCCAATTGGCTTTCAAAACACTCTGTCCACTGAATGATACCTTCTTATATGTATGCATGTATGTATGTATGTATGTATGTATGTATGTATGTATGTATGTATGTATGTATGTATAAGGATAGTTAAAAAACAATAATTGATGCTACACAGACCACAGAAATATGGGAATACACTGCCTCTGGTTTACACAGTATACACAGTGCTTCACTTTCAAATAACAAGTCAGTTGGTGAAATATCTGTATAATGATCTACATTTTGCATAGCATGACTGGTGGGTATTTGGCAACACAACTGTTATCTCTCTATGGCATGATTAAGACTTTTGAGCACTTTCAACAATTAAAAAACACACAATGTTATTGTAATACAAGTGCAAGGCAAATAGTGTTTTCACTATTTCAATAAATTCACTCATCTTAACAATGTAATTTGGTATTTTGACAGAAGACATTGTAATGCTAAAATCCCTGACCTCGACTACCCCCCTCCCCCCAACACACACAAACATACACACGCACACAGCACCGCCAAAAAAAAATCATGTTAGGGTTGAACAGGGAGGCCCACATCAGGGGCCAATAGCTCTCCTTCTGTTAAAATGTGCACTTTAAAACATACCTATATAAAAATGTTTATTTGTTTGAAAACATTCACAAACTGAAATATTCTCAAATATAAAACCGAGAGTATTTTTTTTTTTTTAATGTAATATTTTCATAGTTGGGGGGCACGGTGGCTTAGTGGTTAGCACGTTTGCCTCACACCTCCAGGGTTGGGGGTTCGATTCCCGCCTCCGCCGTGTGTGTGGAGTTTGCATGTTCTCCCCGTGCCTCGGGGGTTTCCTCCGGATACTCCAGTTTCCTCCCCCGGTCCAAAGACATGCACTGTAGGTTGATTGGCATCTCTAAATTGTCCATAGTGTGTGATTGCGTGAGTGAATGAGAGTGTGTGTGTGTGTGCCCTGTGATGGGTTGGCACTCCGTCCAGGGTGTATCCTGCCTTGATGCCCAATGATGCCTGAGATAGGCACAGGCTCCCTGTGACCCGAGTATAGTTCGGATAAGCGGTAGTCCCTTTGTGACTCAAAATGTGGGCTACCAAAAGATTGCACAGAACATTAAAGGGTTAAGTGAAAATACTATTAATGGACATTCATATAATAATGAGTTTTTATGAAAACATAAAAAGATGCTCTAGCTATTTTCATGGATATTTTAAACAATCATTCTCTCATTCTCATGCTCATTCTCTTGAAGGGTGTTAAGAATTTTGGGTTGACTGTTGACTGTCTATAACAACCTGCTGGCTATATTCCTGGCCTTTAACAACCTTTTTGGCAGAAATGTATTTTTCTGTCAGTTTGTATTTCTTCCTTTTCATTGTTGCCATTTTGTCTTTTGTATCGAAGGGAAATGTGAATAGATGATTGTGTGGCAAATATGAATCACAGCTAGAGACCTCATGAGACATGATGCAGAAAGCTGACTTGGCCTGTCATGAGTTCTGTAATAATTTAAGTTTTCACTGGCACTCAAGTTTGACCTCATAAGATATTAAACGCCAGCTATTTATATCTCATTTGAAACATGCTCTCTCTTCCCACAATTTCAATGTGTGTGCATTTAGACAGGATGTTTACTTATGATGACACCACTTATATCTATACAAATTCAGTTTTTGTCTTTTCGCCACAGGTACGTGTAGATATTCCCACAAATATTTATACGTTTTAGTACTCATGCCACTTAATTAATGTAGACCTGCTCAGAATGTGTGAATAAATGTGAACCAGGTTTTTGTTTGCAAAAGAAATTGCATGGTGCCAGTATAAATGAGCTATTAATGATATGACCCACTGTGTTCTGGGTTGCTTATGGGTTCTTTTAAAATAATGTTTTTACATGGATAAGTGGTCATTAGCTTCCTAACAGGTTCTACCTGGAATAATGGAAATCCTCTGTTAATAAGTTTTACATGGAAACTTTAAGGGTTCCTTGAAGAGGGACACATAAATGAGGGTACATTCATTCATTCATTGTCTACCGCTTATCCGATCTACACTCGGGTCACAGGGAGCCTGTGCCTATCTCAGGCGTCATTGGGCATCAAGGCAGGATACACCCTGGACGGAGTGCCAACCCATCGCAGGGCACACACACACACTAAATGAGGGTACATATTTTTTGTATTTAACTGCCCAATTAATTTTTGCCACACCAGTCAACTTTATTAGAGTAAGCCTATGCATAGTGATGAGTAGCATTAAAGTCCATGAGGTCAGGACTTTTTTGGAAGCTTTTTTCCTCTGGTTTATGTCCAGTTGTCAACAATCAATACGGAAACAGCAGTGTCTTGGGAATGTGAAGGCAGAATGTAGCCTATTATTTGGAAAAATACTTGCTTTCCCATACTACTCAATCAGCTGTGATGACTGATCATCAACTGACCTCAGATCAGCAGGAGTGTGTTATGCACATATTACAGGACAAGAACGGACATAGCTATGATATAAATGTGGAAGTACACACAAGAACATATGACATGATATACTGTGTGAGTGATTATGGGGGCACTTTATGGTTTTAAATTAGACTGCTCCTAACATTGCTGGACAGCTTGTGAGACTAAGCTCCTTATTGAGAAAAAAAATAAATACTTAATTTTAGTATAGTTTTAAGTTTTCATTTATTATCACCACTACTGTATTGACAACAGAGTATGATGAATGTAATTCAGAAACTTTGAGAAATACAGAAAGACTTGTCTTGTGTTGTATATACAGAAATACAGAAAGACTTGTCTAGGCTATGTACACCAAAGCAAAGCATTAAACTTAATAAAATTATATTGTCTGTAATAAGAGTAGTTTATAAAGGTAGTTTATAGAAGTATAACATGGACATTTTAAGTGTAGTAAACATTTGCCAATTTGATATATTATCGAAAAAAGATATGTTTCTGCAGTTTGGGCCAAACTAATGCTGATCCTGGATACAGCCTAGGGCCTGTGTGTGCTCCTAATATTGATTGCATACATTTCATTATAAATAGAAAGCCATCACAATTTGGCCCTTGTCAAACTCAACACATCAACTTTGAGGACAAAATGTTCACTGGCTGCCTAATATATCCCACCCACTAACAGGTGCCATGATGAGGAGATAATGAGTGTGATTCACTTCACCTGGCAGTGCTCATAATGTTATGCCTGTTTGGTGTATTGTATGATCTGCAACATGATTACATTTTTCAAGGATACAAATCCCAGCAATTTGATAAAACTGGCACAGATTTAAAATCTTAAGAACATGAAAAGTTCATTTTAGTTTTTAACCATGATGTGGTTAAAGGAGTTGACTGTTACACTAATGTGCTTAATAAAACATTCAGCATTTTCATTCAGTGCACTGCAGAAATTAAGAGGTAATCATTCCACTGGCATGTTGCTTTCTAAATGGATGTATTATAGCTATTCTGTGTGTGTGTGTGTGTGGTGAATAAACGTGGTTTTCAATAGTGAAAGAACTCAACAACATAAAAATGTCTTAAAATAGAGAAGTCAGTCTAACCACTTTCTAAAAGTCAGTTAAAGCTGAAACTTTGGAGGAACTGCACGACAGTGTTCTCTTAAGACAGTTGAATT
Source organism: Hemibagrus guttatus (assembly GCA_033459395.1). NCBI lineage: Eukaryota > Metazoa > Chordata > Actinopteri > Siluriformes > Bagridae > Hemibagrus > Hemibagrus guttatus. The sequence goes on from JAUCMX010000007.1 coordinate 20,687,837, forward strand.
TCGCCCAGATTAATCAGTCCTAACCCAACCACGACGTTCCTAGAGAGATAACTTCCTGGAATAGCACTAACAGATGTAAGGAACCGGGAGAGGGAATGTGTTTCCTCTTAAAAAAACCAAAAAGGTAGTGTAACGGATTTGGAGCTGGTTTCAGCTCCAGGAGAGCTTGGTTTGTTTTGCAGGAGGAAAGATTTACGCAATAACCGTTTACGACCACGAGCTCCGACACTGCCGGTAAACTCCAGTCGGGAACAAAAGTGGGCGTGGCCTTCCCTCCAGGAGGAGACGCGCATGTAGGAACGTTCATGTGGGAAAACCCAGTGCGCGCGAGTCGGACACACGGTCACAAGCAGTACTCCAGGGGCGGGGCTTAATCAACCGCTTCCGGCGATTGACCCATCGTGTGCCAGAGGGTCGGAAAGTCCAAAATGTCGTGTGCTCCGTGTACCCATGTGTACACAGGATGCAAAGGTCTTATTAAGGCTTGAAGTGTATATATCAGCATTTTTACATGATAGAAGAGAAGTTAGAAACGTAATTAAAGATGGGAAAAAAAACCCTTATGTTCAGTTCTGCCTCTGTGCGAATGACTCGCTGATTCAGAAGACAAGTTTCCCAGCTTCCCTCTTTTTTTTTTTTTTAAAGTGAAAATAGAGTTAACTACAGGGCAGCTCTGGGATAGATTATTACTTTCGTTTATTTTTTTTGGATCTAGCTTTATTGAATTAGGAGATTTAGTTCTTGACCTTAAATAGCATGGCTGATCACATTCGGTTAGGCGCACACGCAACCTACCAGTATTACTTTAAGAAAAACACTGATCAGGAACATGCTGTCGATTCAATTAAAAAAAAAAAAGTGCTCCTACAAAAGTCTACGCAAAAGTCTGAAAAAGCATGATTTAATTTGCAGCTGGTTACTACTCTGAAAGAGCTCTGCAATTTATGGCTCTGCAGCCAACCGGAGTAAAGATAGTAAATATATAAAGATAGTGGAAATTGATTTTCTAGGATATTATCTTATCACTAGGATCACATCATTGGTGCTTTGGATATCATTTCTAGGTGATATGTTCATGTTCGAAAGCAGAAAATATGTAAATGGATCAGATAATACCTCAAATTTGATCAAGTACATCAGGAACCCAACGAGAAAAAAAGTGCAAATGTCTATATTAAATTGCTATACCTGAATACCATCATCCCTGTTAAAATAAAAACTGAACGTTCTATTAGGACATTGCTATGAAGTCATAACCAGGTGTTTTGTGCATTCAACTAATTCTTGTAGGCTCACTATCTCTTTTGTTCCTGAGGAGTATTGCTCCTGCCACTTCATTGCTTAGATTTGTAGGGTGTGGTAGCTTAGTGGTTAAAGTGTACGCCTACTGATCAGAAGGTTATGGACCAAGCTGCCACTCCTGGGCCCCTGAGCAAGGCCTTTAACCCTTAATTGCTCAGTTGTATAAAATGAGGAAAAAACATAAGTCACTCAGGATAAGGGTGTCTGCCAAATGCCAGAAATGTATGTAAATATAAAAATGAAAATAAGGACACTAATACCTTTAATAGAAGTACAATCACTATGTGTGGCTTAAACAATGCTAATGCAAACATTTTGCATGTGAATTGTATATTTGAATGATTTTGAAAACTACTACAATAGAAAGCATTGATGGTTAGGCAAAATGGTTCTTAACACTTTGGAAACAGTCTTATTTTTTTGGTTTTAGAAAAATCATGTACGCTTTTAAAACTAACCTCAGCTGAAATAAGGTTTGTTAAAACATGTCTACACATTTATTGTGGGGGTAACATATCCGTGTCTAACTATTGTTCTTTTGGTTTATGTTTAATTTTTGCATCAGCGTGGTAGCTGTTCTTGAGTGGCGCTTCTGATGGTTGGGAAACAGAAAAAAGCCACTTTGAAGGAGAAGGAAGTGACATTGAGCAACACACAGCTACTCTGCTTTTCTACTCCAGAATGGGAAGTGTTGTGAAATGTACCTCATGCAAAAACAATGACAGGTCACCAAGCCTATTAGTATTCTTCCAAAATCTACCAAATTTTTGTCAAAAAAAAAAAATCAACAGGCTTTTAACATTTTTTCTTATGGTATGACGCTGTCAGCTAAATAAACAAACATACCCAAACATAGGTCTAACTGGCACAGAAGTGTAATCGTGAAAGCAACCATTATATTATCTCAGTGCATCTCAAGCCAAACCATGAGGCAGAAATATATCCTGGATGAGATGTCTGATCATCAGGGCACCATGCACACAAATAGTCACACCTTAAGTGCAATTCGAAGTTGTTAATCCCTGGATTTGGGAGTTGGTAGGAAACCAGATGAAACACACATTGAAACAGGGAGAACAGGCGAAACTTCACACAGACATTAACCAGTGCACAGGATCAAACCAGGAACTCTGGAGCTGTGAGGCAGCAATGCTCTGTGCTCCCTCCTGAAGGTCACCAAAGTTTAAAAAAATTATTCTCAAATGGTTGTCTTAATTATCCTAAAGTATTTTAGAATTTCTGCATTTGTTTTTGTAGCTATTTTAAACCTTTTTTAAGGCATAAAGGCCTGTTGCCTTGTGTCTAAATGTAATACAGTGATGAAATATCCATTATCCATTATATATGAGGTTCTAGTTCTGTCATTAATATTCTGTATAATGTTAACTATGTTTAAGAAGTAAGTTGCTAATGATTTTCCTCCCTTGCTTCTAGTGTGAGGAGAATGTTTAGACAAAAAAAGATGTTAGCTGAAAGTTTCATAAGATTTACATTATATAATTTTACATATTTGTTAAATTTTAAAGAATTGCTATAATTGTCACAGCTACCTCTGATTCACCCCCCCCCCCTCTCTCTCTCACTCTTCCACCCTTGATTGTCATGGTGATGACCTCTGATAAACGGCTGTAAATGGGGGTGTGTGAGGTGTTCTCTTCATTTTCTTCTCAATCTGCATGTACTACAGAGCACCTGTCTGTCTGGTTCCTCTGCCCTTGCTCTCACACAGCAGCTCTGAGAAGTACCCTACCTGTAGGGTCAGATATGCACACATCACTGGTAACCCCAGTATAATAAACAGGTTCAACTACCTCGCTATCCAAAATAAATAAATAATACAATCGACGATGTTATCTCAGGGCCAAGTTTCCCATGTAATCTTTTGTGCTGTGATGCAACTCCTTTTAAGATTTGATCATGCTGTTTTAATATCAGTGCTTCTGAAAACCTCAGTGCAGATTTGTTTATTTGATATTTGTGGATGGAAATATGTGGCCATCATTACACTTTAAGCAAGAAAGTGCCAGAAAATGGGTTTATTGGCTCATAATTGAGAAGTTTATTAAGGCCCAGAGCACTGGCTCAGGTAGTGTGGTTAATTACAGCCTAGGCCCTTTTTTTTAGTACTGGGCATAAGACTCTTGCATATTATAACTGTTTTTTTTTTTTTATGTCAGTAATATACGAAAGCATTAATTTGGATGATTAAATTTTATGATGTTTATTTCTGGACTGTTGAGATATTTTTAAATGCCCAAACGTAGACATCTTAAATCTTTGACACCTAGTAACAAATTTTAACGCCCATATTATGACCAATAAGACCTGTTTTCTCTCAAGTGGGTCCTAATCTTTATACTAGAATAAAAGCTCAGTTTTCTATCATTTCTTTCTTGTTTGTTCTAAAATTAAGCAGATTTGGACTTTTAGGTTTGCCATAATACTGTTTTCATATTAAAATGTGTTTAGAGAAGAAGCAGCCACAGCTTGGTCGTTTTGGGGCGTTGCTAGTCTAGCCTTGACCCAAACTCTGAGCGATCACTGAACCCGGTAGACTATTGACAATGCCTGTGTGCTTTAGATAATTTCTGCTTTACTGCTGCACGAAGTGGACAAAGGACAAACCTATAAAAAAAAAAGAAGAAAAAAACTGGTTTCTTCCAACCCATCTGCATCTATTGCATCTTATGAAAAATGTTACATTCCCTAACAGATACTACTGTATCATTAACAGATATTTACAATATATATGGCTATAATAGATTTTACATCATAACGTATACTTGATATTGCAGTGCTCAATGTTTAATCTTGAAATAATCACCAAATAAACGGATTCAAACGACATTCAAGAACCTGAGCAACTGAATGTTCATATTTTATATATGGAATATTTTTATTGTCTAACTGAAATGTCAAAATATGACAAGTCTTTCTACACAGAAAAGGTGAGTGTGACTTGATTCAGTGCAATTAGACATAAAATAGTCAGACAACCAAGCTCAAAAAGAAATAAAAATCATTTAATTCAATAAAATATTATATAACAATACAAGATATTTACCATTATTCTGTTTTAGCACACTACTTCATTGCATGGCCAATACTGTTACAATGCGTTGCATCATACCTCTGCAGTACAACTCTTCCCTCGACAGCCACTGCCCCAGATTATTGGGGGAAAAGGTTTTTTTTTTTTTTTAAATAACAGAGTATTATTAAAACAGTAGACATTTCACCCGTACAAAAATACTGTACAGACCAAAGAATATGAGCGGGCTTCCACAACACCACGAGAGTGACACAGTCATCGGGCATGGGAGAAAGTGTTGCGCAATCCAGGCGCTAGTTCCCTTTACACGCTCTTTCGCTCTTGTAAACATTTTTTAAGAACTGTTCATCATTTTCACGAATAATTGTCTCATATGTAGAAAAAAACCGAACTTTGGAACCGATGTTTATTAGTCTTATGCAGAAAGGTTGCTGAAGCAAGCGTTAGCACTGGCCGGTGGCGGAGAGTAGGTTGCGCAACGTGGCCAGCTCTCGGGACAGTTGCTCTACACGTTTCTGCAGCCGCTCGTTTTCAGCCGCCAGCTCCAGCACCTTGTGCTGCGTCTCCAGATTGCGCATTTTCGCTTTGTCCCTGCTCTTGCGCACGGCCAGGTTGTTGCGCTCACGCCGTAGCTTGTACTCGTCGCTGTCCTTGTCCAGCTTCTTCTTGCCTTTACCCGTAGAGGGGATTTTACCGCCCGGCTGAGGCGATCTGCCATTGCTGGATGGAGCGGGCGTGCCAGGCGGGCTAGAGCACGACGAGGAAGCGTTGGAGATGTTTCCCAGGCTTCCACTGGGCGCCGACTGGTACTGCAGGTAGGCGCGCATGTCGAAGCCCCCCGATCCGTCCATCCGTGGGTCTTCGTTCACGTCACCTCGCCACTGACTTTTGCCGTAGGCGCCCAGGAAGTCCGGGCTGAAAACGGTGTCGAGCCGCGTCTCCTGAATCTCTGGGTAGCCCAGCTGGCTCCGGCTGGCGTCGCGTTCAGTCAGCGACGTGTAGCTCTTGTAAGCGGGCGCCTCGGCAGCAGCTCGCTTGCTCTTGGCGTCCTCGCTGATAGCGAAGTCCGGGTTAAAGATCTCCTCGCCGTTGACTGCCGGCTGGTGGTAATGGAGAGCGGAGTCCAAGTAGATGCTGAAGTCGATCGCCTTCTCCTGCTCTGAGATGCCGAGTTTCGTCATCGAGTCAGTGGAGGGTTTGTACACGCCGCCGTGGACGGGACTCAGACTGTGGCCGCTGTGGAATGCAAGGCAGTCCCTTTCGTAAATACCGACCACTTCCATGGATCTTAACACCCGCCGGATTGCGGCAGGACGCTAAAGCAGGGGCTGATTGCCCTGACAAAAGTTTACACCCACGAACTCGCGAAAAACAACAACAAGCACTATTAACGTTTCAGTATAAATATTCCTGAAACCCCAGTTACGAAAGCTGACAAATCAGCCTGATCTGATCTTGATATAAGCCGCGTGCTCGTATATGAACGCGCTGTCAAGTCCCATGTTTTGGAAGTGTTTTTATATACGCTTCAGGAAGTGGGCGTGTTCGTAAAAAGAGAGAGAGAGAGAGAGAAAAAAACGCTCCTTGTGCAAACCGGCCTAAACCTGCCATTCTGAGCTAACAGAGGTGGGATGTCATTTTCCCCTTACTACAAAGTACACCAAACAAACATATCAACTATACGTCAACTTGATTCGATCCTCTTGTGCCTAAAATAGCACACAGAGTAATCAAGAACTGGAAAGTTTAAGGTATTCTGAAACAAACACAATATGGTTCAAATCAGCAAATCTGATCAGCCCCTTTGGCAGATATTAGGTCTACACATTTCAGGCTGTTAAACAGAACAGAATGGTACAACAACATAACACCAGACACAGAAAAGGTTTAAATATGGGTTGTAAAACTGCCTTGCTACACTGTCCTTCACTGCACACCGAAAGCAGATTTCCTGGATGATATTTGTTAAAAGAAACTATCATAGACAGGTAGCCGATAGTGCTCTAAACCTACACTGTTGAAAAGCTGATTTAGCCCAAATTTTCCATAAACCGTTAAAATAATTTGATACTCATTTAAAAAAAAAAGTGGGGAATCATTATATAATTTATCATTAGGATGTGTTTTTATTTCAAAACAGTTTAAATAGAGACAGTACTGTTCAAAGACAGAAATAGTATTAAGCCCTATGCACATTGTTCGATAACAGCAAGCTTATCATGCCACGTTATGCTGGCAATAAAATCTTGGCCAAATTCTGTCTCAGACTTTGTGATACAAGATGATACAATAAAGATTGTCTGAAGATAAGACTATGACAGAAGAAAATGCTTTTAAGCACATTTGATGTTTGGTTTCTGTCAGAATGGGACACCAACTTTTCACAATCGAGATCATCAAAGTTTCACTAGAAACAATTAGTAACATTCGAACCACATTTCAGTGGCACACTAGATCAAATGAGTCACACTACAGTTATGGAGGGCCACAAAATGGCACTTTATGATTGCAACTTCATGGTTCTGTCGATTCATTTATCAATCATCAATAAGGCTATAAATAGAAATCCTGAACCTCTTGAGTAAAGCTGACACTAGACGTCCCAACTTTACAACAGTCATATGTTGTACAGTGGCATATGGTACTACTACGACAGTCCCTGTATTGCTCTGGTTAGCATTCATGGCTACCCCAACCTACAGTGCACTTAGTCCAAGCTTTTCTTAACTTAATGCAATAGGCCAACCTTCTGACAGACCCAACTTAGTCTGACCAGCTACCAACTGCCAAAAAACAGGCCAAGCTGGTCAAGCTAGTAAATGTTGGTTTCCGAATCAATGCTACTAATATTACATTGTAGTGAAACACAGCTCAATTTATTCAAGTAATAAGGAACACACAAAACAACAGCTGGCTAAGATGGTCCACCAACTTGACTAGCTCTAGTCCCTGTTTTAGTAGCTGGTTTGACTAAGCTGTATTTTTCTTTTTTTCATCGGGAATGTCTCTGTTTTAGTTGGCTACTTAATAATAATGGTAGCGATAGAGATATAGAGTTGATGTTAAATAAGCATTTTAAACTGAATAGATTTGATACAATACACATTTCCAAAAAACATAGTGCCTGCAGATGGACACAAATAAATACTTGATTAAAGATATGATTCAACAGTGTAAAATATATAGTCATTTTATACTGGATACTTTACATAATCTACACAGTTTACATAATCAAATATTACATAGTAAATTTGAAAGTGTCCGTAAACTCCAAAGAGCTGAAGCTGGGCGTCAGTTGTAGTCTGAAAGACAATTACTACACTGACACCTGGAGGATGCTTTGGGTCACTGCTGGAAAGGCCTCAAATTCCCTGCTGAAATATCTAGTCATATTTACAAATTAGGGGGGTACGGTGGCTTAGTGGTTAAGTGGTTCGCATGTTTGCCTCACACCTCCAGGGTTGGGGGTTCGATTCCCGCCTCTGCCATGTGTGTGTGGAGTTTGCATGTTCTCCCTGTGCCTCGGGGGTTTCCCCGGGTGCTCTGGTTTCCTCCCCCAGTCCAAAGACATGCATGGTAGGTTGATTGGCATCTCTAAATTGTCCATAGTGTGTGATTGCGTGAGTGAATGAGAGTGTGTGTGTGCCCTGTGATGGGTTGGCACTCCGTCCAGGGTGTATCCTGCCTTGATGCCCTATGACACCTGAGATAGGCACAGGCTCCCCGTGACCCGAGTGTAGTTCAAAAATTATAATGCAAATTATATGCAAACTCTTTGCAAATGTAATTTTATATATATCGAAATTTAGATATATCGTGTATACTTATTTGCTCTATTGCTTGTGACAGTCAAAGAAACAGCACGATTTATTTTAAATAGCACATTTTGTATACTGTTCCTCTGCCACTAAGCTTATTGCAACGCAGTCAATATCTCATATGAAGGATGTTAACACCTCGTTTGTTTCTACTACATCAAATACACCTTGCTGAGTGGAAAATTTTCAAATATTCTTCCATACTGTAAAATCTTGATTATTTTAATCAGCTACCAGCTGCTAAAACACTGGCTGGGGAAAAACAGTTTATAAATTACTGCTACTATGACTACATAGAAGTAAATGAGTTGCTTTTAAGAATATAACACAACAGTGAGGTGATTAGAAAATCCCCAACACTTACAGATCGGTCTAGTCTAGTAATTCTGAAACTGAAAAATAATAGTTGGTAGCTGGTCTACCAGCTTGGCCTGTGTTTGGCAGCTGGTCACACGTATCTGAATGTCTCCAGGAAATTTGAAAAGGCTTATATGATTCAAAACAGAAAACATAACATCAAATTTGTTCTTTTATTTGCATCGTACTCCTGGTCTAAAACATTGTTTGAAGAGTAAACAGGTTTTCAGAAGTCAGAAATACTTAGTCAGAAACTTACCAAGTATGTTTACACACACAAGGAATTTGACTTGGCGATCAGAGCTCCAGTGTAGAAGAAAGTACGAACATAGTGCAAACATACATTATCGTTTAGACATGCATAGGAATTACACAGTAGGGATGGAATATTAGACTAATATAAGAAAAAGCCTTAAAGCCTTTCTTCTTTCTTTCTTTCTTTAAGCACCAAGGTGTTGCGGTACCTGTCAAAACCCTGCTCACAAATATGAAGCAGTCTGAATTCTGAAAGTAACTGCTTACAAGAAACCTAGACTGACAGCTGGTCACTGGTACTGCAGAGTGTACACTGTACAGTGTATGGTATATGGTATATATGCTACAAGTGAGCAAAAAACAATGTGCAAGAGTAAACTATTTTGGAGCCTGTCCGTGGCTCCCATAAAGCACTTATTAAATTAGTGTCCAGTGTGCATTAAACAATACAGAATAACCATTATACACTTGTACTTTTGTAGGGAATAGAAAGTGGGTTGCTATTTAGGCCACAAGTGGGTATGTTTGAAACTGTATCCTATTCACTAATGTACTATTTTTGGATTTTTGGTATTTTTCTCATTTCCTAGTCTCACTCTGAGGTTATTGAGAATATACAGTTCTCTAATGCAGTTCTTTAATGCGCCCCACACACACACACACACACACACACACACATACATACACATAAATATAAAAACATAAATATACCTATCAGGCATAACATTTTGAGCACTGACAGGTGGAGTCACCTCATCATGGCACCTGTTAGTGGGTCGGATATATTAGGCAGTAAGTGAACATCTTGTCCTCAAAGTTGATGTGTTGGAAGCAGGAAAAATGGGCAAGCGTAAGGATTTAAACAAATTTTGACAAGGGCCAAATTGTGATGCCTAGACGACTGGATTAGTTCATCTCCAAAACTGCCCATGGAGGCCCCACCTCAAAACTTACAGGACTTAAAAGATCTGCTGCTAACATCTTGTTGCCAGATATCACAGCACATCTTCAGGGATCTAGTGGACACCATGCCTTGAGGGGTCAGAGCTGATGTAGCAGCAAAAGGAGGACCAAGACAATATTAAACAAGTGGTCATAATGTTATGCCAGAATGGTTTGTGTGTGTGTGTGTGTGTGTGTGTGTGTGTGTGTGTATATATCATATATATATATATATATATATATATATATATATATATATATATATATATATATGTATATATCTCACTACTTTTTTTTTTAATCTATAGTGATTTTTTGTAACCTTCAACTATACAACCTCCAGGGTTGGGGGTTCGATTCCTGCCTCAGCCATGTGTGTGGAGTTTGCATGTTCTCCACGTGCCTTGGGGGTTTCTTCCGGGTACTCTGGTTTCCTTCTAAAGACATGCATTGTAGGTTGATTAGCATCTCTAAATTGTCCGGAGTGTGTGTGCGCCCTGCGATGGGTTGGCACTCCGTCCAGGGTGTATCCTGCCTTGATGCCCAATGACGCCTGGGATGGGCACAGGCTCCCCGTGACCCGAGAATAGATCGGATAAGCAGTAGACAATGAATGAATGAATATACAAGCTGACTATTTTTGGTCTACCCGTTTTTGAATTATTGCGTTTTAAATATAAGTCACCTGTCAGTTATGTTAATAAGAAACCAAAATAATAAACATTATAACTGACGCGTGCTTCTTGCGCCCCAGCTGGACACTAATGACCGAAGGTACCAAATGACGGTACGGTGAGTAGGGTGTGGTTTTGGATCTTCATCTGTTAACCTACAGCTGCATTCTGATTGGTGGTATACGAGTGGGGTCATGAAATACGTCAGACCTTGGTGCATTTCATCGTTTGATGATTGGAGGACGCTACACGTGACCGAGAGGACTAGGGCGTGGCTTGTAGTTTGAGGAACTGATCCGGCTGGGTTGACTTCCTCACCGGGGGAGAGTGAACTAAACCCGGAGCCAACATGACCAGCAACCGGAGTGAAAACGGGGCTACGGAGTCAAAAAGTGAAGAAGACGAGCTCAGCTCCACGACTCGTGTTTCGGCCAGATGGGGTCCTCAACACGCCGGCGCCCGTGAGCTCGCAAATTTATACTCCCCAGGTGAGAGCGCAGGTTTGTGCTTAGCTTGGTAGCCTAGCTTGTGACAGTTTTTTTTTTTTTCTGCTAATGTTGCTAAACGGCTATTGGTATAATAAAAATGTAGGCTAGTCATGAGTTTGACGTGTTCTGAAATGTGCTGAACTTTCTGCTCCATATTCAGATTTATACTGTGTGTGAATATGGGATGTGTAAGTTAGTAGCTACTCGGGAAATGATTAGCAAATGTGAAGTCAGGGTGCGATGAGTGACCTCATTAATTGCCCAAGTTAATAATATTGTTAGATTCTGTTGTTTGTAATTAATATTATACTGAATGACCATTAGCCGTAACCCAGTTAACTGACACAACTCTCCATGATGATGTTTATAACATCTCCATTACTCAGGCCATGGAGAGTTGTGTCACTCCATGTCACTTCCATATGATCCTGCTAGGAGGGGTGTGTGTGTGTGTGTGTTTGTGTTTTTGTGTGTGTGTGTGTGTGTGTGTGTGTGTGTGTGTGTGTGTGTGTGTGTGTGTGTATGTATGTATGTATGTATGTATGTATGTATGTATGTGTGTGTGTGTGTGTGTGTGTGTGAGAGAGAGTGAGTAACATCTCCATTACGCAGGCCATGGAGAGTTGTCACTTCCAGATTTATTTATTTATCGTGAGGGTGTAAATATCTTGTATACTGTTTTGTACTCTTTTGCAGTGCATGTCACTTCCATATGATCCTTCTGGGAGGGGTGTGTGTGTGTGTGTGTGTGTGTGTGTGTGTGTGAGTGTGAGTAACATCTCCATTACGCAGGCCATGGAGAGTTGTGTCACTTCCAGATTTATCTATTTATCGTGAGGGTGTAAATATCTTGTATACTGTTTTGTACTCTTTTGCAGTGCTCAGCTTCCATTTTCATAAAGGCAGTTTTATGCAAATTGAGTGATGGAGAGATGAAGAGATAAATAGAGAGATGAAGAGAGAGAGAGAGATAGATTGACAGATATATATATATTAGAGAGCGAGAGAGAGATGGACCTTTATTGGTCCCAAGGGTAATCGCAGCATTACAGTAGTGTTAAAAACAAACATTTACAGGTAAACAATAACAACAAAAACGGAACGCAAAATCAAATCTGAATGTACCCTAAAGCGAGCCAGTCAAACAAGGAGTGTATTTATGTACAAGAAAAGTATAAACAAGTTCACTTGCAGTAGATGTGCAAGAATGTGTAGGTGGCAGTTAAAATGTGCCATGAGTAGTTTTAGCACTACTACTACTACTCAATAATAATAATAATAATAATAATAATAATAATAATAATAATAATAATAGTGCAAATAGGATCTAGTCCTGGTTTTGTATGTGTATATATTTAAGTTAATCATGTTTGATAATTAATACAATGTAAACACTTCATTTCAGTGAGATCAGTATATTCTCTATGATACACCAGTGCGGTTGCTTACTGATACACAGTTTGATTTGCAGTGAAATGTTTATAATAAATAATGCTTCATTTTCTGTAAATGCATGGCAAGGACAGTAGTAATGACCGCAAGGTTTATATAATTTGCTCGTTCAGGACTTGTTCCACAGATGCTCATAAAATGGATAAAAAATGTTATGTATTTTTTTTTTTTACATATGAAAAAGAGTATCAAGTTAAAGGTGAAGCTGTAAGTTTCAGTTTCTCTACACAGGAAAGTCTTCAGGATGGAGAGCTTTGTGGTTTCTCACTAACATCACGAGTTATGGTGTTTTATTTATTTCAAGAGAGAGGAAAAAAAAGAGGCTGGTAAGGTAGAGCTTGTTTATAACTAATAAAACGTACTAACGATATGTGTGGATATTTCACAACATTAAATGGATAAAAGTATGACGTGTTTCTTAATTAAAAACAAATAGAATTGATGGCAAATTGCTGGGCCTTCAACTTCTTTTGCCTTCTCAGTTTTCATGTTCATTCTCTTCTACAACTGGAAATTTTCTGAATGTTCTCCTTCAGATTAGTTCTTGAGAGTAGGCGGGTCATAACAAAATGTCTTTTGAGAATAGACTGGATTGTTGTCTTGTCGCACAATACCACTTGTGTTTCTTGGAATCAAAGTTTTTGTTTTCTAACATAGACCTGCATTTTCCTTTTCTTTCATTCAAATGGATTTAGTTTTTGTGTTTAACTGTTCAGGGGCTGTTTTATAAACAGAGTTGTGCACACAGCAGTTCCGTTGTGATCATGAGAAGCATTCTGGTAACATGTAATGGAGAGAGAGAGAGAGAGAGAGAGAAGAGGGGGAGGGAGGGAGGTTAAAACCAGAACATGTGACGGTCGTTATTGAGTGTAGTCAACAGTGGGTTTTCTGACAATTAGTGTACCAAATGTATGTTGAATTTGTTTTTTGGTTCATATGTTTGTGTATTGAGAGTGAGAGAAATGGCCTGGAACCCACTGGAATGCTGTGTGTGTTTACCATGACAGAGGACAGTGTATACAGATCAGGCATAACATTCTGACCACCTGTCTAATATCGTGTTGGTCCCCCTTTTGCTGCCAAAACAGCCCTGACCTGTCGAGGCATGGACTCCACTAGATCCGTGAAGGTGTGCTGTGGTATATGGCACCAAGATGTTAGGCAGCAGATCCTTTAAATCCTGTAAGTTGTGAGGTGGGGCCTCCATATTTACAGGACTTACAGAACTTAAAGGATACTTACAGGACGTAAAGGACTTGCAGGACTTAAAGGATTTTTTTGATAGATACTGACCACTGCAGACTTAGAACACCCCACAAGAGCTGCAGTTTTGGAGATGCTCTGATCCAGTCGTCTAGATGTAACAATTTGGTCCTTGTCAAACTCACTCAAATCCTTACACTTGCCTATTTTTCCTGCTTCTAACACATCAACTTTGAGGACAAAATGTTCTCTTGCTGCCTAATATATCCCACCCACTAACAGGTGCCATGATGAAGAGATAATCAATCAGTGTTATTCACTCCACCTGTAAGTGGTCATAATGTTATGACTGATCGGTGTACATGCTAATGCTAAAATGGTCTTTTTTTTAACCAAAGTTAAGCCAGAAACCAGACACACTGATAATGTCTGCAACCCTGAGGTTGTATTGTTTCAGAACCTGAATTTTGATATGTTTAATAGCTGTGTGTGTGTGAGCATGAGAGAGTGTGTGTAAGTATGTGTGGGTTTTGCAAACATATTCACTCAGCATGCAGAATAAACTATAGCCCAGTGAGAAGTATATTAGAATTAGCATTCAGGCGTCTTGGTTTGGAACTAAAAACTTGTTTGACCAGCGTGTATATTATCATTGTTCTCTCTTGTCGGCACTCCTCCCAGGTCCTTTACCCCTGCAGCCATTTCGTAGATGATGGAGAAAGTCATTTAAACCAAACATGCTCAGTGAATGCACATAGATGTCTGTCCTAGCCATGTGACAAATAGAAATGAGCAACCGTGCGTAGGGAAAAACCAGGGAAGCCTGGTTTTTGCTGCAACAGGAACATTTCTGAGAACTATTTGAGATAAGGTTCTGAAGACACTAAATGATGATTTTTCAGAATTGTAGCTTTTTGTATATTTTCCACCTGAAAGGGTAGCTAACAGGTGAAAATGTGTAGTGCTGTTGTTGTTATTATTATTATTATTATTATTATTATTATTATTATTTTTTTTTTTTTTTTGTTTTGTTTTGTTTAATGGGGTCATGTGTGTGTTGCTCTTTTCCACAGATTTGCAATCTTTAGAGGTGAGACCAGTGATAATATATGAGTGTTTAGAAATCTCTAATGCAGAGGTCTTCAATCTTGTCCACAAAGGACCGGTGTGGCTGCAGGCTTTCATTCCAGCCACACACTTGCTATTCACAACCCAACTTAAACACATACCGCATACACGCAAGCTAATGGACTGCTAGTTGAATGGACATATCAAGTTACTATGGTCCTGTAGTCCCCCTCTTATTATTGTAATTATGTCCAAAGTCCAAAGATTTACCTGTGCATCCACATACCCACACTCCTTTTTTTTTTTTTTTTTTTTTTTGGTGTTTAATGGAAATCATTGGATGATGTTTTTAGAGCACAGCTTATAAACTGGAATGATAATCTATGCTGACAGTCACGTATCAGTGACATGTGGGTATATCCTGTTACCTAAGCATGTATTTCCAGTTATTATTATAGTAATAATAGAGAGCAAAGCTCTCTTTGTTGTTCAGACAGTTGTCAGTCACTTGTCTAACGTGAAAATTTAATTAAAAATTTGATTTGGTGTAAAATGTTCTTTTTAGATTTACTTTTAATGTATCGTAAAAATACACAGAATTATGAGTGATGATAAAATACAGACGAAACACAAGTTGTGCATGTACTTTGGCCAGAACTTTGAATGTAGAGCTGTCGTTCTATGTTGGGGTCTAACTTCACAGAGTAGACATTTATTTTACAAACAGACTAGTAAAACCTTTATAAAAAAATTATATTAAAAAATGAATAAAAATTGCAATAAAATAAAATGAACATCCCACCAATGGAACAGATTTTCAAAATCATTAGATTTCAGTTTATATTCAAAATCACTTGATGGGTATTGATGGGTTATTTATGAAGAGGAAAAAAAAACACCCCCGGCTGTGCAACATGGACCTCAAGTTGAGAACCATGGCTATATAGGGGTATTTAAGATTTCTCCTAAATTGACTTTATTCTCAGAGAAGAAATGTAAACTTCAACTAATTAAGTTTAAGTAAAATGATTGTGGCCATAGAAAAGAAGGGAAACAGCTTTAAATCGGTTGAATTACTCTTAAATGATGTAGAAACGTAACCACTAATGATGATTCGTGTGTTGGAAGAAATCTGACTCCCGCTAGTAAGATTCTGTTGTCTTTTAAAGAAATCAAATAGCTGAACTAATTCTAGCTCAGTCCCATGTCCTTGATCAGGTCCTGACGATGCAGGATCATGTGTTATTAGCCTATCTGAGCCGTACCAAACCTGGCCCATACTCTTGTGCAGAACATGAAAATGATCTTGTGGACCTTTAACCTACTGTGAAGGAAATGGATAGTCTTGTGGAAATCCTTTGATGGATTAGATCTTTCTGTTTTGTTGTTGTGTAGCAGGTTGGCAGGTGTCCTAATGCTGAAGAACTGAGTTGGATGTAAGAGTGTAGGCCTGAAATGAGCATGGAGTGGTACACACTGAAAATGAGCAAAAGAGCACAATGTGTGGCATTTGATTATTGGACAGATTTGACCCATTCAAAGATCACATGTAGGAGATTCACAGTAACCTCATAGCGCTTTTCTTTCATGGGTATGAATGGCTTTTTATATGGTGCTCAATGATCTAAGTGAGGGGAAAGGGCAGAGGTATTATCCTATCAGAAGCTCACACACACCCATATACAGCTGCTTATAGAATCACAGGGTGTGTGTCTGTGTATCTGTTTAATAGAAACATGCTGACACAAAGAAAATGGAGGATATTTGAGCTATTTTGTGTGTGTCATTCTCTCTCTCTCTCTGTCTCTCTCTCTCTCTCTCTCTCTCTCTCCTCTCATTAGGTAAGAGGTGTCAGGAATGGATCAGTGTTATTCTCTGTTTCACACTCATGGCCTTTAATTTCTTTTACCTCCTCGCCCACTTCCACCTGGGTCATGTCTGGTACATCCTTCCGGGAATTGGTGAGTTACACACGTGCATGCATACATACAAGATTACACAACATTCCTGTGCTGTACTAATCACCTAGTATGACTCAGCACACACAGTTGTGTCCATGTAAGCAGCTAGGCTGAAACTCTAAACTTGAATTGTGTAGGCATATATATTTAGAACACGGTCACAGTCTCCAGTGTCCTCATACTGTGACAGGTTTTTTTGCAGGAGGAGACAGGTTGTATTTTTTGACATAATTTCAAAATGTAGTTTCCATGATGCAACCTGTATCACAGTTACGTGAAGTGTAAAACGTAATGTGTGCTCTAGGGTTGCACATTACTAGCTAAAATAATGATTGACATTTATAGTTATTTAAGTGAAATATTCAGCTAAATTAAGAACGCAACATTTGTGTTTATAATTTAATCATTCAAAATAAAATAGCTTTTTCTTTTATGTTGTACATAATAAGTCTGGCAAAGCTTTTGTTAAATTGTACAAATCTTTGACTCAAAAAATAAGAAAAAAGAAATCCATAGTACACAGTGAAACAGCCAGATAAAATCATCTGAATTGGGACCAAATTAAGTAAAAACTTCAGCTAGTTTTAAATTAGGAGTAAGGGTGGAAACGGATTCTTTTTATTACCACATTACGTTTTAAAATTTATTATGTTGACTCTTCGGGGGGGCACGGTGTCTTAGTGGTTAGCACGTTTGCCTCACACCTCCAGGGTTGGGGGTTTGATTCCCGCCTCCGCCATATGTGTGTGGAGTTTACATGTTCTCCCCGTGCCTCGGGGGTTTCCTCTGGGTACTCCGGTTTCCTCCCCCAGTCCAAAGACATGCGTGGTAGGTTGATTGGCATCTCTAAATTGTCTGTAGTGTGTGATTGAGTGAGTGAATGAGAGTGTGTGTGTGTGTGTGTGTGTGCCCTGTGATGGGTTGGCACTCCGTCCAGGGTGTATCCTGCCTTGATGCCCAATGACGCCTGAGATAGGCACAGGCTCCCCGTGACCCGAGTATAGTTCGGATAAGCGGTAGACAATGAATGAATGAATGTTGACTCTGAATCTCATTGTGGTACATAAAGTATTCCCATCTGATTCCTATTTTGACTCCCGGGACAGATTTAAAAAAATATGATTGTTGTACTGAAAAGCTCTGAATAACTGCATGATCTCAGTTATATACATAATCAAGTGAGATTTCTGGTCATGGACAATTTATGAATTAAACATTAATTAACCCCCCCCTCGAATTCCTGAAAAATATAGTTGCTCTTGTTTGATTATGTCCAATTAATCATCATTTAAGCTGCATTTAATTGTGTAGCCCATGTTCGGCATTATTTGTGCAAAGTCACAATAGCAACAAAATGACTAAATACACGATCGTAATGAAGGTGAAGGAATTTGTCACATACTATATGCAAATGTGAAGGAATTTGTCGTGCACTATTTGTAGTTATTTTAATTTCTAGTTATTTTATAGAGAAAACTGTCTGTCTTAGGTATTAGGGTCTGTTGTCATGGAGACGCTAGGTTATTGAAGCTAGCAAATCTAAAACTTTTATCATACATCTTTTATTATACTGCTTTATTATAATTGTGTGTGTGTGTGTACAGTGGCAGGAATCCTTACAGCAGACTTTGCCTCTGGACTGGTCCACTGGGCTGCTGACACGTGGGGGTCTGTTGATTTGCCCATCGTTGGAAAGGTATGGAAGGAGACAGACAGGACTTCACTTTTCTACTCTGCTATTAATGTATTTAAAAATAAATGTACATAAACAGGCATAGAGACATGTCAAGAGCTGTGAACTGGTCATTTGTAAGGAGCTCTTATTAATATGCTTAATGTTCTGTGTAGCTGCAGAGAACAACAGCAAGATGTGCTCTTTTTCTCTTTCTTTTAAATCATTCAGGTGTTGTGGGGACATTAAATTTTTAACACTGTCAGAAAGATACAGTCGTGCTTTGATGGTGCTGTGTTTTCAGAGCTCAGGAGAGTGCAGAGTGAGAATCTTGTGTTTATGAACTGTGTGGTGTGTTCTGTCTCAGTGGAGCAGGTTACCAGGATTCACAGTTTTTCTTTTTCTCTCCCCTCGCTCTCGCTCTCGCTCTCGCGCTCTCTCTTGCTCGCTCGCTCACTCTACCCCCTTTCCTTTCTTCCCGCAGGCATTTATTCGTCCATTTCGGGAACATCATATTGATCCCACAGCCATCACACGGCATGATTTCATAGAGACGAACGGTGATAACTGCATGCTGACAATCATTCCCCTGGCTAACATGGCCTACAACTTCCATACTCTAACACCAGGTAAAGCAGATAAAAGGTTTCCTCCTTCCTACACAGACACCAAATATAAGTTGGGAACAGTATTGTACATTTTTCTCATAGAGATCACTTTTAATTAACTTAAAATGCAAATATAAGGCAAAACATTGCACACAGGTGTAGTCATAGCATATCAGATTTTATTAATTATGTTAAGCATATGATGATCCATGAATAATCAGATTTTTAATTGAAGTGGCTACCACAAATAAAAAAAAAAAAAAACAATTAAAGTGCAACATCCTCTCTATTAAAGACTTTCCTATTGCGGTGACTGTCTTGACTGTTTCAAAGTGTTGACACAAGAGACTCCTTACAACAATTTCACTGTCTACTTAGAGGAAACCCCACCATATCAGCAATTATGTTAAATAACAACACCTTTATTACCTGTTTATTATTATAATTAGTTTATCTGGATCATTCACCATACAATTCTATGTGAACAAGCACAATTTTGGATCAAATTGGGTTTGAAAATACCACTGTGGTGGCATATTTAGAAAGTCACACTCCCTATTGCATGTCTCTACCCATATTAGTACATTCAAAAATAGCAGCTGGGCAAGGGGGGAAATGGCTCTGGCCCAAAAACTTGCAAAATGTCAGCCGTATACCATAAAGTTACAGGTGCACCAGGACAAAAATAACCCCACAGATTCCACGATAATCTTATACAAGCACCACATCTATAATGCCTCATCTTTTTTTTTTTTTTTTTTTTGTTACAGTGGAGATTTATCATATCTTCCCCTGGTACTGTTACGTATATTCTTTGGCCATCTTTGTGACCCTGACCAATCAGATCCATAAGTGGTCTCACACCTATTTTGGGCTGCCACGCTGGGTCACCTTGCTGCAGGACTGCCACATCATCCTCCCCCGCAAACACCACAGAGTTCATCATGTATCACCTCATGAGACCTATTTCTGCATCACTACAGGTACACACTTTATCTCCAAAATTGAATTACAATTCCTTTCCTACATTATATTGGATCTTTCCTGTGTAACATGTTCCATTTTTTTTGCACATGGATAATATGTGATGTTCTATAACTTTATAATGTCTTATAACACCATAACTGTGTGTGTGTGTGCATACAGGCTGGTTGAACTACCCGCTGGAAAAGTTTGGCTTCTGGAGGAATCTGGAGGACATCATCCAGAGCCTGACAGGAGAGAAGCCCAGATCAGATGACTTGAAATGGGCCCAAAAAAGCCAGTAATGTTCCTCTGGTGCCAATGTCCCTCTCCTACCTCATTCCTCTGTATAGAGGTCCAGCCTCCATCTCCTCCTCATTCAGCTCCCCAGCATTGACCCCTCCATGGGGATGATGAGAACTGAATGATGCTGATAATGCAAAAGCTTCCAGCGCTCAGAGAGAAGAAAGGAGGAGAGAATTGGAGAGTGTGTTTGCAAGCAATACTTCTCCGTACTTCTCATCCAGCAACTACTCTCGAATCTGTTTTTATACTCGCCAATATTCTCCCTATTTCCTGCACAAAGAAGCCATTTTACCTCCACTATTGGGGTATTAAACATCCAAAAATGCCCTGAAGATGAACTTGAAATCTGAAGCAAAATAAAAAATCCACATTTTTAAATACTTGAACAGTGAGCGGCAGTTCAAACAGATGCCTTTAAAAAAAAAAAAAAAAAAAAACCACACACGCACACAAAACTGCTCACAGATTTCTGCAGACTGACAAGAATGGTCAACTTCTAGGAATGCTACTTTCTCAACATTTTAGTCTGCAGTGAGGAAATCAAGTCTTTCCTGGCCCATCTTTTTTTATTGATATCATGGCTTGTAATAGTGGAGGGCGGGAACTGTTGTCTTCACTTGTTTGCTGACGTCTGAACAGACAAAGCTGTTGAATATGCAGTCTTTTCTCAGTCCGCCTTATTTATGCAGTACATGCAGCAGAGACAGTTCACTCTGGTGTCTCTCTATCTCACACACACACACACACACACACACTCCACAATTTACACTTTTCACTCCTCACTTTGCACTCCAAATATACTCCATACAAAACATTTGGCTTGTGAATCATACACACTTTTGTTACAGTATGTTTTTCCACATTGTTGCACTTCCATCCAAAAAGATGTGCTTTTTTTTTATTATTATTATTATTATTATTATTATTTTTTTTTTTTTTTTTGCAAAAGCACATTCTCTCCTCTTAATGTTCTGGCTCTATTCTGGTGGTTCAAAAGTTATTTATTTGTAAAGGTTACTTGTGCAAGAAACTGACTTTCCCGTAGGAGTTTTAAGAGTTAAACAGATCCTAAATCTAATTACAATTTAGATGCCTAGGAAAGACTTGAGTAGAATCAATTTTCTTGTCTTAAGTGATCAAGTAATCATAGTTAATCATGGCTGCTCATTTGGATGATACTGTGTCTTTACACAGCCTTTATAAGCCCATTGCTCTGTCCATCCCTTTGAATAGCTGCATACAGCTAGTTATACATCTATTTATAATGGCTCTCTAACTACAGAATATGTACGAACTGAACAAAAGAATATTAATCATTATCATATTGCAGTTTTTAAATAACATCAATATAAAGCACCGCTTAACACTAAGTTACTAAACTAGTCACTTGCCTTATTCCACTGGTTTTGTCTCAGTGTGTAAACTATGTGTATATTCTCTGCACAAATTAGGTTTTCTAATAGCTTACTAATTACCATGGACAGTCTACACAGCGTTGCTTGATTTAGAGAAAATATGATAACTATAATTTTATTTTTTTCTCGGAGAGATATGTACATTAATTAGCTAGGTCTGGTCAGAATTCCTCCACACCTACATTTTTAAAAATTATTACTTGAAATTATATAAATCTATAATGATATGTCTAGACAGAATATTTTCTTAAAACAAGGTATTATCTCTCTCTCTCTCTCTCTCTCTCTCTCTCTCTCTCTCTCTCTCTCTTCTCTCTCTCTCTCTCTCTCTATATATATATATATATATATATATATATATATATATATATATATATATATATATATATATATATATATATATATATATATAAAACTACAATGACTGGCTTTTTTTTTTGTCAAAAGGTGTTTATTTTGAGCCATTATTTCTTTTCAGTCTTTGTCAACTGTTGAGTTCGTCATCCTGTACCAAACAAAAATATTGAGTGCAATCCTCTGTTCAGACTTTTTCCGATCTATGTCCTTGAGAATTTAATCTTAATCCTTGTCTGATCAAATGAAAACAAACAAACTTGTATGTAATACAGTAATAGGGTGCTTGCTATGTGTGAATTGTTCAAACATATGCCAGTATGCCAAATTTTTCAAGCTTTAGTCTTTGAAGAAACTTTTTTATGGGACAGTATAGAGAAGTATTTAATTAGTACTGTTGGATATGTAAAGGGTCAACATTTTGAAAGGTCATTAATTATAATGGTGTCAAATTACATGGAGCATAAGAACAATTGCCAGGTTTTTGTTTTATTTTCCAAAAAATGATTTGTGAAATGTGCACATTTTCAGACTTTTCTTTTTACATTGTTAATTTGTAGTATTTTTTTTTTCAAGTATGGGTTTGTAAAGTAAAGTTTAAGTGTTTTTTTTTTTTTTTAATTTTTTAATTATTATTATTATTTTTTTTATAAATATACTGATCATTGGGGTGATTGAACTTCATTGGCATGTTGTAGTGTGGTTAGACTGGTGTTAATTTAAGCCATGGAGAACTGAATGGGGGGTAAATGCACAATTATTCCTAACAAAAGTACTTCTAGTTATGGCAGCACACAGGAATAATATTCAGACAGATATTCTATGTATCCTGTGAACTGGAGTGCTTCTATGTGAATAGTTTAATCATCCTGAAAAAATCCAAATGAATTTGATATCACTGGCATCTCTAATTTATTGTCCATGCTTACAGGAAGATGAAATATATCCATTTATTTTTGCTTGTGCAGCTTGTTAATAAGATTTTAAAGAGCACTTCTGTCAGTTCTGGACTATTATACTACCAATGGTGAGGTTCCAGTTATGTTGAAATCTTTGGGTCATAATCTGCAAATAGGTCAACATTTTAAATATGTAGAAACAACTATTTAAATGAATTGATTGGAACAGTCCTTCAGTAGTAATGGTGTTTAGGAAATGTGACCTTGAGGTACCATTTTAGGACAGTAAAGTTGTTGCATTGGATTTGTAACCTGCAGAAATTTACTAACTTGGCCATGTAGCATCTTAACATTTGCCTACATGTCTGAAGTTATTATCTTAATATTATTATTGTGGTGTAATAAACTGGCTGATTTTTTTTCCCACTGAATGCGGCTTTAGGTGTGTTGGACGATCTTACGATGGTGCTCAGACTATTGGACTTTGAAACAAATGATCGGACAGAAATAAAATTTGATGTGTGTCCATTGATTCACATTTACAAGCATAGGGGTAAAAATAATTGGATGTCATACCTTTTTTTTTTTTTTTATGTACATGTCTAATCTTGATGTATTTGGCTGACTATTACGTTAAAGAAGATAGCATTTCAAATTTTTTACCTAGTATGTCTGTAGCACTTTTTTATTTGATGTCACACACCTCAAGGTCTCAGATTAGTTAACACGACTCATGTTTTGTTCTGCTTGGACAGTTTTCATGTGGATGTGGTTGAAGTGGATTTTGTGGCGGTCAATTTAAATATCAAAAATAATGCCTTGATGCCTTTCCGTTGTCTCCCAATAGGAAGACTTTAATGTTACATGTATATATTATATTTATAATGAAATTAATAAAGTATCAGATATAATAAGTGTTTTTTATGTTGATTGAGATTTTTACGGTGATTGCTAGTGCATGAAAAAAATGTACTAGACTAGATCTATATAAGTTAATGGCAAAGCAAACAGTGGGGTGTCTATGTTCAAGGCATGTGGTAGCAAAACGTGAAGTTCAATGAAATATGCTTTTGCAAAATGAACAGTCACATGATACCACTGATGTAATGCCTTCATAGTTCCTCAAGAGCTTTCAATACTGAAGGGAATTTTCTATAATGCTTACAACACTACAATGATCTTTTGCATCTGGTTTCTTCTTGGTTGCATCAAAATGGTTTCTTAGGGTTCTGCGGTTAGTTTAGGGTTTGTAGGTTCCTATAGAGTTACTACATGTCTGACAGGGTAGCCCTCCTTCCTATGTAGAGTTGTATGCATATTCTACAGAAGAACACATGGAAGAAACCTTTTTCCTAACATTTTCCTGGTCAGGGTTGCTGTAGATGTGGAGCTTTTCCCTGGAATGCCGTCCATCGCAGGACACTGTGCACATTCACACACTTGCCCTTTAAAGTAGCAAATCCATACCTGCATGTGATAAGTGGGAGTGGGAAGAAACAGGAGTTCTCAAGGAAACCCTTGTGAACAAAGGGAAAACATGTTAAACTCCACACGGACAGTAAGCCATGTTTACCTTGGAGCTGTGAAGCTGCAAATACCACCCACTGAGTAACACTACCCAATGTGATCAGCCTATTAGAAATGTCATGCAACATTACAACGGTGATTTACATATACACAAGCAGCCTCTTTGGATGGTTTTACTTTGAACCCTCTCTGAAAGGCAAACTTTATTTTGTATCCTCCAGAGGCAACAAATCATAGAACCTTCAAGTGTTCTATATAGTAGCTTTCCATTTTCCTAAGAATGTGTGTAATTAAGTTCAGTGGACTTCAGTGGAATAACAGACCTGTTAGACAGCCACATATATAACCACGTCACTGGAAACAACAGCAAAAAAATATATTCAGATATGCAAAATGAGCCTTGCAATTACTGAAAATGTACCTTTTGGATCATGCACGCGCATTTGGCACGTTTTGAGCGCGTCCACGCTTGCGTGCGCGCACTCGTTAACTGTTTATTTCAAAATGGCGGTCGCCGCCGGATCAGGTAAATCATTTCCCTCATTTTTCCAGGTCTACTTTAATACACAGTATGGGGACATTAAAGCGTTACTGAGGACCAGGAGATTAATAATTGTGTTAGTTTTGGCATGTTTGCAATACGAACATTTATAGAAGTGTATATGAGCGTCAGTTCCGCTGAGCCGCAGCGCACTTTGCTGTTATTAGCAAGGCTACCGGCTAATAGCGGATAAATGAATGTTAGCTTTCTCATTTCTGAGCTACTTCAGCTGGCATCTTATAGAGACGGATTTAAATAGTGGGCAAACATGAGCTGACCTTAACTCTAAAACTGCTTGACAATTAACAAGAGGAATGGATTTGTAAATGAATCGTCAGCTCATTGTCATGTGTATGTTGTGCTAGGTTTATTTATTCATCTGCCAGTTGCTTTGTTCCTTAAGCTTTGTTGATGGCCAAATGAAAATCTTGTCCAGTTTAACCAGTGAATATTATTGGGCATTGGATTTGATACTTTCGTGACTATCGTTTATTCTTGAGCTTGTAAGTGTCCTCATATTTAAAAGGAGATGCAACATAATAACAGATAAAATGCAACATCACTGCAGCACCATTCATACAATGCGAATGATGTAAGCCTTAGTGAAGTACACGGCTTTTACCTTATTAAGCCTTTTTAAAAAAAAATAAATATTAAGCTTTATTTCATCTTTTCCCAAAAGAATGCATTACAACCCCCCCTTTAACCAAAATACTCAGTGCCAGGAGTTTGGCAGTATTCACACAGCTGATTTACATGAGTGCCATTTACTGCAAAGGCACTGCCCCAAAATGTTCATCTGCAATCATCTGATACCTTAAATCTAATTCAGGGTTTTATTGTGTTATACTACTCCAAAGCATTCTTCATAATATGCTCCTTTAAAAAAAAAAAAAAGTTAGTATGATTCAGCAATATCTTACAGGCCCCTGCATCTTACTCAGCATTTATGGCCAGGTGCATTCATCTTGTTTTGTTTTTGTCTTGTCTTGGTTTTTTAGAAATCTTTGATGTATGCTGTAATGCTGCTTGTTCATTACATATTTCATTACCTGAAAAAAAAAAAAATCAATATGCAACAGAAGCCAAAGTCAGCAGCTGCATGTGTCACTGAAATTTGTGGAGTCCCTCTGTGAAAAAGTTTTTGCCAGCCTAGATGTGAGCTGAATTACACACAAAGAGTCTTTGCATCAAAAGTTTTTACCCAGAAAAAAAAAAAAAAGGACTGAGGTGCATTGAAGTGTGTGCAACTGAAATTAACATACCCTCATGTTGTAGCTTTGATTGTGTTGTGGATGTGTACACTGCTGTCTTTACAAAATCGGGGGACTGCAGTGGAATTGTGTGTGTGTGAAAGACAGATGAGGTAATGCAGATGGCATCCGGGCTTTTTGCGTGATGCTTGTGCAAACTTGCAGGGGGAGAAAGAGATGAATGAAGTGCACCATGACAAATGCATCTGGCTAATGTTCAAATGAGAATTTCACAGGTTTAGACCTCCTGGGACAGATGTCCTTGAAAGAAATAGTGAAGGTCCCTCATGCCTGCAACAACAAAGAGCTAAGGATGAAAACACTGCCAATGAGCTGTGGCTGCTACACCATAACCTTGCCTGGCTTTCAGCTAGAACATGAGTAGCAGCAGTGTTTGGCTGATAAAAATGTGAATCATGTTGCATTTCAGGAGCAGAACGTTTCAGTGATATTGGCTGAATTTATACACAGACTTAACTGTATTAAAAAAGGCATTACAGCTCCTAATTAAGGAATACGAGATGCTTAAAGGTTTGATTTTGGTGTTAGATTGCTCTGGCTACTGTTTCAAGCCTGCAATTCCAAAATGTTGTGATGTTTGTTTCTGTGGTTAGGCGTGAAGGTGCCACGCAACTTCCGTCTGCTGGAGGAGCTGGAGGAAGGCCAGAAAGGAGTGGGAGATGGAACAGTGAGCTGGGGGCTGGAGGATGACGATGACATGACCCTCACACGTTGGCGAGGCATGATCATCGGACCACCACGGGTAACACTCTGAATTCATAATCAACCTCCTATGGGTTATACACTTATATAAACATACACAGATATGCTGAGTATTAATTCATAGTAAGTATGAAAATGATCAGGCCACATGCAAGACAGGCATCTCCTACATTTTCTCTTTTTTCTGCATTATTGCAAATAGTAGTTTGTAGTTTGACTTTGTTGCACTTATATTCAATTCAATTCAATTTTATTTGTATAGTGCTTTTAACAATGGACATTGTCTCAAAGCAGCTGTACAGAGCATAAGAAGCATAGTAAAAAAGTCCTAGATTTATGTTAGACGTAATCATCCCGTGGATGGTATGAGGAAGAAACCTTGAAAGGAACCAGACTCCAAAGGGAACCCATCCTCATTTGGGTGACACCGGAGAGTGTGTTTGTAAATTATTATGAACACCAGAGGGTGTGATTATAAACAAAGTCCTTTCTACAGTCATATACAGTTAGTTGGAGTTGTGTGATGCAGATACAGCATATGTAGAATATTATTGTGTGTATTATTTAGGAGGTTGTTGTCGCATGCTTTACATAAAGGTGTACTGCAGTAGAACCCATTATACACCACTTACTCCCAACAGGCCTATGTGTGATAAATTCAACTTACTGTTGATTACTTAAGTTGATAAATACAGGTGGCAAATATCTCTTGTCCCATAAGGTTGAGGCAAGATGTATAGGATTTTATCTGACACTGCACAGCACAGTGATGAATTATTTTTCTCCTTCACTAAACTCGGTCTGATTACTTTTATACTGTATGACTTAGAGACTGACATTGTCAAATGGGTTCAGTCTTGAAGTACTCAGTGTGCTTATAAAGCTGAGGGAAGTGAAATCTCATGAAGGTGAACATACTGTTTCTATGGAAACTTTATGCTGTAATTTCTATTAAAGTAGAAGTTCTCTACACTTACTAATAAAGTGCTTTGGGCAAAATGACAGTCAGCTTTTCTCTTCAGAAAGACCAGTTTAATGTGGATGAATAGATATTCTAAGAAACTATGGAGCCCCACTTTCATGTTCACTTAAGCAGCTACCAAGGAAATACGCATAGTTACTTTAAGATCATTTTACTTAAAGGTGTCATTCTAGCTAAAAGTGTTTTTTATGACATGATTATTGATAGTGTGGGTGTTGCAGTACCAGCAACATTTTAACCTTTCAAGTTTGGTGGAATCCATTTGGTTTCTTTTTCTATACCTAAGCACAAAGTAAAGTTTCTTCTGAGATTATAAGAAGCATAATCTGGATTGTGGTGCTAATACACAAAGTACTCCACCATCACACTTTTTCATGGTTGACTCTGTCGTTTCTTGTATTTGTGAGATCTTCCAACTGCTCTTTTTTGAAAAGTAATAATTCACTTTTCGTAGCCCTTCTTCTTGCACTCTCAGACCCTTTTAACTTCATACTGATCTGCCATTCATGTGAAACACTCGTCGCCTGCTTTATAAAGAATGATGAGTCACATCCTCTGTGTCAGTCTGACATTTTTGCTATGTACCAAGACCAAGTTGTGTGAAAACTGGTTGTTAGACAAATCAAGCATATCTAATTGTACACTTTTCTTAGGCTTAAAATAGATTACTAACTTGAAGTGCTTTTATTTGATGAATATGACTATTCATATAAAAATTGCTTAGGGTAAAACATCAACACAGACTTTTCTTGTATGGCTCTCTGATTAAAGCACTAACACTTTTCCCCTACTTTACCTCTTCTTAGACTATCTATGAGAACAGGATGTACAGTCTGCGAGTGGAGTGTGGACCCAGATACCCAGAAACACCTCCGTTTGTGCGATTTGTTACAAAGATCAACTTAAATGGAGTTCATAACTCCAGTGGTGTGGTGAGTTTTGTTATTTATTTACCTTAGGAACATGTCTAATTCTTTGTGCATTTCCATGGTGCCAAAATTTGTTGCACTGGTTACTGATGGAGCCTTTAAAATGTCCCTAAAAACTGTTTATAAAACAAGTGTCCATAAAATTGCTTCAGAGCTGTATGTGCGGTTCCCTTTGTGTCATCATTACATACTTCTATATATCAAACATCTAACAACAGTTGTTGTAGATATTATCATGCTTCTGTGTGATTGGATGTGCATGTGATGTATCATGAATACGCTGATCAGGCATAACATTATGAGCACTAACAGGTGAAGTGAATAACACTGATTATCTCATCATGGCACCTGTTAGTGGGTGGGATATATTAGGCAGCAAGAGAACATTTTGTCCTCAAAGTTGATGTGTTAGAAGCAGGAAAAATGGGCACATGTTAGGATTTGAGCAAGTTTGACGATGGTTCAAATTGTGATGGCTAGACGACTGGATCAGAGCATCTCCAAAACTGCAGCTCTTGTGGGGTGTTCCCGGTCTGCAGTGGTCAGTATCTATCAAAAGTGGTCCAAGGAAGGAACAGTGGTGAACCGGAGACAGGGTCATGGGTGGCTAAGGCTCATTGGTGCACGTGGGGAGCGAAGGCTGGCCCATGTGGTCCGATCCAACAGACGAGCTACTGTTGCCCAAATTGCTGAAGTTAATGCTGGTTCTGATAGAAAGGTGTCAGAATACACAGTGCATGAAGGCTCAAGGCTGTTTTGGCAGCAAAAGGGGAACCAACACAATGTTAGGCAGGTGGTCATAATGTTATGCCTGATTTGTGTATTATTGAATATTTTTGAAATACAGTGATGGAAAATAAGTATTTGGATACTTGCGTTTTTGGATATACTTCCACTTTGTTTTTTGTACTTCCACTGCAAGGATCCACTTCAAATTGAAACAAATACATCTTTCGACTTGTTTATTTGAAATACGAATAAAAGATAATATTTGGGCAACACAAATTACAGAATGTAGTACAGTACTTTGTTGCAAATCTGTTTGCATTTACAGCTTTGAGAGATCTATGGTCAAAATTAGTGAGCTTTGTGTAGCAGTATGCTTCAATTCCAGCTGATTCATTTTGCAAATTGTCTGCCTTTAGGTTATGAGGGTTACTCCGATGAACTCGCACATTCAAACTCGCAGTAGATTTTTCTGTGGGATTCAAAGTCAGGAGACTGGCTAGGCCATGCAAGGTATGCTATATTGCCAAAAGCTTTGGGACACCCCTCCAAATCATTGAATTCAGTGCTTGGGCTAGGTTCCAGTAAAATGAATTTTGGACAATTTCATGCTCCCAACTTTGTGGGAACAGTTTGGGGATGGCCCCTTCATGTTCCAACATGACTGCGCACCAGTGCACAAAGCAAGGTCCATAAAGACATGGATGAGCGAGTTTGGTGTGGAGGAGTCCTGACCTTAACCCGACAGAACATCTTTGGGATGAATTAGAGCAGAGATTGTGAGCCAGACCTTGTCCAGTATCAGTGCCTGACCTCACAAATGCGCTTCTAGTGGAATCGTCAAAAAAATCCCATAAACCTTAAACCTAAACCACTCCTAAACCTTGTGGAAAACCTTCCCAGAAGAGCTGTTATAGCTGCAAAGGGCGGGCCAACTCCATGTTACATTCATGTGCATGTAACGGCAGACATCCCAGTTTTGGAATAGCTCAGAGTCTCTGCTCTAATTCATCCCAAAGGTGTTCTGTCGGGTTGAGGTCAGGACTCTGTGCAGGCCACTCAAGTTCCTCCACACCAAACTCGCTCATCCATGTCTTTATGAACCTTGCTTTGTGCACTAGTGTGCAGTCATTTTGGAACAGGAAGGGGTCATCCCCAAACTGTTCCACAAAATTGGGAGCATAAAATTGTCCAAAATGTCTTGGTATGCTGAAGCATTAAGAGTTATTTTCATTGGAACTAAGGGGCCAAGCCCAACCCCTGAAAAACAAAACCTTATTTCAATGATTTGGAGGAGTGTCCCAAAACTTTTGGCAATATAAGTGTATTTGAGTTATTTAATTTGTATGTTTAGGGGTCATTGTCTTGTTGAAATATCCACCATCTTATTTTTTAGCACTTATTGCTCTCTGTGTTGTTCTTGCTGCTTTGAGGTCATCCTGCATCTCTTGTCAAGAGATTGTTGGTTCCTCTCTTACTTTCCTTATCTGTAGTCACAGAGCACATTGTGAAATCTTACGTGGCGCACCTATCTGGAGATGTTTATTTGTGGTTCCATGAACTTTCCACCTGCATATTATTAAATAAGTTATACTGAGAGGGATGTTAAAGGTCTTTGTAGGCTTAAGGACCTGTAGCTTTTTCCATTCAACTGTTTAATAATAATTTGATTTATTTTTATGTTGGATTTACATCTAGATTTGTAGCACAGTGTTCAAAGTTTTTACCCTTTTTATTGAATTAAAAATATTTCACTCTTTATTGCACATTTTAGAATTTATTGTAGGTTTCACATGCTCTTGAGGATTTTAGAATTTCTTCCTCTACTGCAATTCTTGGAATTTCAACCTTTGTTTCTGATTTTAGAATGTTGCCATGTAATGCAAGTTTTAGAATTTCACCCACTAATCAGAAAATTTCACACTCTCTTGCAGATTTTAGAATTCTTAAACATCTCTGTTACAGTATAGAATTTTGCCTTGTCTTTTGTAAGTTAATCACAGAAGAAGAGTGAATTGAATGTGCCTTTGGGTGTTGCTCTATTGCATCTCTATTGCTATCTATCTCTATTGCGCACTAATTTTACAGCTGCAAGTACATGCATTTGATAGAATTTAAGGCCATGTCCCAAAGAATGCACCAATGTTATAGTGATATCCTACACTAAGTGTTATGAGGACAATTGTGCATACATGTCACAGTTGCCCAGTGACAGATAAAAGATCAAAACCTCCTAACAAGATCTTGTCTTTTCCAACCACCTAATTCACTGATTATAGATTTTAGATTTGAGAAACTTTGCTGCCTTAACATCCTGCTAAAACATGACAAGGACATTGTAGCAATGCTGTTTTGCAGACTGCACATCTTCCCACACTGCAACAAATACAGGCTCAGCATTTTTCTATAGTCCTGCAGTAAGTTCTGTGAATGCAGTGTGTGTGTTTCTATATGATAAGAACTACGTAATGGAACGGTGTTGCTACGATGTTTCTCTGTAGGTGGAGCCGAGGGCAGTGTCATCTCTGGCGAAGTGGCAGGACTCCTACAGTATCCGAGTGGTGCTGCAGGAGCTTAGACGACTCATGATGTGCAAAGAGAACATGAAGCTCCCACAACCACCTGAGGGACAGATTTATACCAACTGAGACTGTACTATACCGCAAATACACACACACAGTCTGCCTTTAGCATTTTGTTTTCTTCTCATTTGTATTCATTTTCATTCCTCCCTCCGATCAGTCATCCTTGAATTCATAATTGTGCAAACTCTTTCTTGCTCTATCTGTCTCTTCGACTTATTATGTCTCTCACGCACATATCCAAACTCCATCTGGAAAGAATCCATGCCTCAACTCGCACACATCCCACTATGGTCCCTCACTTTTCTCATTTTTCTGAATGAAAGATGAGTGATCAGTTCTTTGGTTGTCTTGGGACAAATCATTTGAATACTGTGCATCTTACTAATCTTTGTTTTTGTTATTGTTTGTTATAAATTCAGATTGTATAATATCATAAATAATCTTATTGAGTGTGACTTGTATTTTTTGTCATTTTCATATCAAAAATCTTTTTGCTTGAGTGCAATTCAGCTCAGCTTTATGCATTGTAATGCCATTGTAGATGTTCGGTAGTAAAGTCTTGATATTTGCAATCTGCAGTTGTCAAATGATATTTAAAAGTGGGTAAATATAAAATATGTTCTCTATGAACCTCAGAAATCCATACATGTTAGGGCTAGTTTTAACATCATTTGCAAATGTGCACATATTGCAGGAAGAAGAAATGTGCTCAAATGAAATAAAAGGTTTATTGAAAATTGCACAAGAAACAAAAATTGATTGCGAAAACCACTGAAATACCATTGAAATTCTTCCCAAAAACGTGCTGCTTTGTGAATTGGCAAAACTGCCATTAGATATAGAGAATATGTGTATGTGCATGGTGCCCTATGAAACGGTCTAATACAAGGTGTATTCCTCTCATCCTGAGTGTTCCTGGGTTAAGCTGATCAGGCTTTTTGATTGATCAGGATAAAGGGTTTACTGAAGAAAAATGAAAAAAATCATGATGCCCTGAAAAAGTATTTAAAACAGTTTAATTCTAGCATGGTGTAAACACCTAGACCAAGTGCAGAGCTCAAATATGCCATAACTCAGTTACCAATTTTTGGCAGCCCTTTTTTTTTTTTTTTTTTTTTTTTTTTTTTTTTTTTTTTTTTAATAGACCAGACTTTGTTCACTGAACTATAACTGTCCGGTAATGATTAGTGAAATATGTTCAGCCAAAACTGACAAAATTACAACCCAGTTAAATATGAAATGTGGTAGTTAAGCTTTTTTTTTTAGTTTGTGCCTAAATCATTTGATGAGTAAAATTACAAAGATTTAAAAAGTGTCCACTAGGAGGCTGTTGTACTGAATCGAAGTTCCAGTTCACTTCTCATCTCAAGGTGGGTTGTAACTGAAATCCTGGAATACACAATGAGAATTACAATACAACTGATCAAATTCTAACCAGCTTTTTTCATTGCACAGTTGAACAAGTACATGTGCATCAAATAACGCAACTGCCTGGATTAGCATTTCTACTGTAATCAAAACTGTAAAAGGCACTTGTCTAATATCTCTAATCTATAAGCTTGTCATAAAAGAAAAAAAAAGAAAGTACAGTGCAGTATAATATAGCCCAACCATAGTGGTGCTGTAAATAGTGGCTGTAAATGTAGTAGTCAGGATAATATTGAATTGAATGCTACACTAGTAGTAAAGAAACAGCTGTTTACACTCCTCCTGCAATGCCCCAGAATCCTAACTGAGCATGTGAGGGCAAGATGGTTGTGTTACATTGTTGTGGTCCTAAAGGAGTGTTGGAGTATTTCTTGACTTTTGCTGCTGTTAAAACTGAACAGTGTGAACCACTGTGACCTCACACCGGACCTCTGGACTTGGTTCCTTCCACTACCTCAAACTGTGAGTAATAGATTTATGGACTGAGCTTGGAGAAGTGAAAAGGGTAGGAAAATTGGAATTGTATAAAGATTTTAAATGAGATTTTGATAGTTTAATATCCAAAAATATTTTATACATATTTTAGTCACAAGAAGAACATATAGCACATAATCAGTACAGGCACAGGACAAGTATAGTGTTGTATTTGACAAAGGGCTCATCACAAACATTTCCTTTCAGTATTTTTATCTACATTCAGATATCCTTACTTTTGTTACACAACTTATACAAATGAATATTAGGTGGAGGCCAGGTTACCAGGAAATAATTTTACATCAAGCTGAGATAAACAATATTTTTGTTTAGTAAGATGATGTTGCTGGAGGCAATACAAGTGAAATAGTTCCTTTTTGAATTAGTACAGATCATGTTTATAGCCTGCATATATGCTCACCTGGTTGTTTTAAACATTTTAGTCCCCTGAATGACTAATCTATATAACACACTGTTTTGTACAGTTTATTACGGATATTAGATCTACTACTCCTAGCTGTGTTACATAAAGTAACAGAGGGTGACAAATTAAAGGAAAAAAATATTAAGTGTGCTAGTAAGAGGTGTCACAGAACAACTTCAATACACCTACATGTCTCTGGAACTGTACTGCAGGACAAACACCATTTCTCCAAAAGATATGTCCACACATGGTCCTTTGTGGAGAGCTCTGTGTGCCATGTTGCACCAAAATTTCCCACAGGTTTTCTGTTGGGTTGGGAAGGCCATATCATATGATCTGCATCACTTTCATCTTCATTAGACTACACAGTGATCCCTCATACCCCTTATTGTCATGGAAGACACCACTCCCATCAAGATAGAAAAACTTTATCGTAAGGTAAAGGTGATTACTCAGAAGAATGTTGAATAGAACCATGGCAGAAAATGCTACGGTATAACAGAACCGCTGTTTCATGCTTTAATTTGTCACTTGTTTGAGAATGCTAAATAGATAGTGTACAGTGGTGCAATGGGTAGAATTGTTGCCTCACAGCTCCAGGGTCCTGGTTTTAATCCTAAACTTAGGTTACTGCCTAAATATAACATGCATATTTAAAGAACAGTCATTTCACATTGTGTGTTACTCATAACTCCTTACTGCAGAATGTGGTTACTTAGTAATGTGGAGATGTTAATGTCAGTGAAATTTCTAGACTCTGTCTTCATATTTACTGGGACGCATTAGTTTCTTTGGAGACGGGAGAAAAAGCATGACACGTCACACACAAGCCCTTATTCCAGAATGAGGTTAATAATTAATGAGGAGACAGGAGACACAGAAAGGAGACTTTAACTCCACTAGCCTCTGTAAGAATGATAAACACTACTTATGCCCTTTCACCTACTTTTGGGGCAGTAATTCAGAGGAACTAAATTCAACTTCTATAGACACCTTCACATCCAGTGTCAAAATGCATGGTCTCTCTTGACTATGGCATGGTTATTGAGACAAGCTGTTTGGATTTTCATGCACAACAGTCTAGACTTTACAGTGAATGGTTTGAAAAACAAAACAAGGCATAAAAATCCAGTGAACAGCAGTTCTGCAGGCAGAAATGTCTTGCTGAAGAAAGAGGTCAAAGGGGGAAGAAAGTTTTGAGCTATGGTAACTCATATAACCACTCTTTGTAACCGTGGTGAGCAGAACAGCATCTTGGAATGCACAACATATAGAGTCTTCAGGTGGATGAGCTACAACAGCAGACGATCACATGGGATTCCACACCCTTCAGCCAACAACAGGACTCTGTGGCTACAGTGGGCACAGACTCACTGAAGCTGGGCAGATGAAGTTTAGAAACAACAGGTGATTTTTTTCAGGTGTGTGGAAATACCAGAAAATCATTTGTTACTAATATACTCAAACCAGCCCATCTGGCACCAACAACCATGCCATGGTCAAAGTCAATCAGATTCCCATTCTGTGTTCAGTGTGAACATTAACTGAAGTTCTTGACCTGTATCTGCATGATTTGATGCATTGAGCTGCTGCCACATGATTGGCTGATTGGGTGATTTGAGCAGTGGAACAGGTGTTTCCTTAAAAGTGTATATTAAAAATAGGTAGATTACAGCAGCAGGATAATTTTTTACCTTGCTAAACCCCTTTTAAAAAAAAAAAAAAAAAAAAATCTATAAAATTTTTTTTGCTTATTAATAATTCCATCAGGCAAAAAGCTTCATGTTTTCAACAGTGAAACATTCAGTGGACTGTGAGAAAGTGACATACTTTAATGTAGTATATTATAGTGACTAGTTATTAAATACTGGATATTTTGTTTGTTTTCTATGTACCTACAGTATATCATCTAAATATTCTTTTGAGAATGATAAGGCTGTTATTTTGAAATGAATGGTATCCATTATTTCTTAGGAATCATGGTGAAACAATAAGGGGCTGATTTTATTAGCTGTGAAAGTGTACGCTTCATTGCCTTAATTTTTTCTTTCTTTCCATATTTGCATTCACAATTTGTTTTCATTTAACTGTTTTTGCATTACTTTGTTTAATTGTAATAGTCAGCTGAACACAGAATTCAGTATTCCCTCCCTCAGAAACCTACATGACCTATATTCAGATAGTTAGGCTAATCTTATGAATATGGGTCATGTTGGTTTTCTTAAAATTTATTTCCCGCTGTTGTAAAGGTTTGAACCAGCCACTTTTCCTTCTGAACAGTGAAATGGTTTATATTAAAAGGTTATATTGTAGGACATCTAACGCCCTAATTCCTGTAACGCTTCGAAAGGTAAAATCTAATGGTCCATATTTATAAAGAATATTGCGTTTTTCTTCATATGGAGCTGGAAACCCTGCACCTGCTAAGCCTCAGCCTCCTAGTTATTTATGACCAGTTTGAACTAGTTGGCACTCCTTGAGCAGCAGAGTAAGCATCTATGTGATGTCCTCTGGGATCCCCCTCCCCCTGTTCGATACTTTCTATTCTTAGTAAAATTCTCAAGGGATGTTGTAATATTTATTTTTCTGCTCTTCTCACAGGAGTGGTGGACCGATATATTCAGGAAGCAAAAAGAGAGAGCTCTGCCATACAAAAAAACCCAAAACCATCTCTAAAAATCTCAGACTAGGACATCTTATAATGTCTCTATATATCCATGTGTTGGCCTGTGCCTTTGGGCTGGGTTCATGGGTGGCCGTTAATGGAATGTGGGTTGAGCTGCCACTGATTGTCAATGTATTACCAGAAAGATGGGACTTACCTTCGTACCTTACAGTCATCATCCAACTGGCCAATATTGGCCCAATATTAGTTACCCTTGTGCATAAGCTGTATCCTGGTCGACTACGTGAGAATCTGGTGATCTGTGCAGTGTTGATGATTGGTGTATTAGCATGCATTCTCCTGACAGTTTTCTGGAATAAGACAACAGTGTTTTTGGGTCAACCGAGAAGCACAGCATTCTTTATAATTACATTTTTTCTGTCTCTGGTGGACTGCACATCTTCTGTCACCTTCCTGCCTTTTATGATGCAGCTCCCGACCAAATACATCACCAGCTACTTCATTGGTGAAGGATTAAGTGGGTTTTTGCCTGGGTTGGTAGCTCTGGCACAAGGGGTTGGCATGGCCAAATGTGTCAATGTCTCCAAACCATCAGGGAACTTCTCAAACCCTGGCCATGGGAACTTCACTCTGGAAGCCCATTACCTTCCTCCTAACTTCTCCACAGAGATCTTCTTCTCTTTTCTGGTGGTCATGATGTTGATAAGTCTTGGTGCTTTTGGCTTGCTAAACCATGTCCCACAGACTTTTACACTCTCCACTGAAGATCTGGTGTCTGAGGTGGGGACTATTGTAACAGTCAGTGGAGGTCTGGAAAACCAAACAACAAGCAATTCAAGGAAAAATAGCCAAAAAGGTGCCAGTGGAGATCAGCCCAAGCCTCTGATAGTGAAGCAGTACTATTCCTGTTATGAGCTAGCATTCATCTACTGCATGGTGGTGTGGGTGAATTGCGCAACCAATGGACTATTGCCATCAGTACAGACGTTCTCCTGCATGCCCTATGGGAATATGATCTATCACCTTTCAGCTTCTCTTTCATCACTTGCTAACCCACTGGCCTGCTTTATCACCATGTTTGCTCCCAAACGGTATGCTATAATTTCATAATCACTTATGACATATGTTATGACACTGATATTTCCAAATGAACCATATTGGTATTATACACTCTTAGATGATAAGTGCTCAAGGGTACTTGGGTGGTGGTGGTGGTGGTGGGGAGGGGCCCTTGTTGAAGTTCATAACCCTTATCTGTTCAATCTGTCTGTCAGTTGGATAAATGAATAAATGTAAACCCAGAAGTGTTAGTGATTTTCACCCCCCCCCCCCCCCCCCAATAATCTAATTCCACCCCACAGCAATCACATCATCAGATCTTTTGTAGTATGACATTCCTTCAGTGTGCCTATAAGAATAACTAATAAACCCTTTTAAGGGCAATGTTTTCATGTGTGGCATCTCATATCTTTTACATAGATCACTATTATTGCTGGGTATTCTATCCTTGCTGGGTACTGGTTGTGGTGGATACAACATGGCTATGGCAGTCATGAGTCCCTGTCCATTGCTGCAAGACTCAACACTAGGAAAATCTCTAATTGTAAGTCATTTCCTCACTGACAAAGCTGACCTCTGCCAAGTTCTGTGATTAATTCATTATAATTACATTTTTTCCTGGTACCTTGCACCAGTGGTTATGCTAAATAGTATATAATTGGTAACTAATTATGTTGTTGGCACAAGGCAGCATCTGGTACTCAGTATTCTCAAAAATGTCCCACATTTCATTCAACATTATTATGCTGTCTAAATATTCTTACATGTCTCTTAGGTCCTGTCATGGATTCTCTTCACTGGTCTGCTGTCCTATGTAAAGGTGATGGTAGGAGTCATTCTAAGAGACCAGAGCCACATTGCCCTGGTGTGGTGTGGAGCTGCAGTACAGACAGGATCTCTATTGGGGTCAATCATTATGTTTCCCCTGGTCAGCATTTATCACCTGTTTAAGTCGGAGGATATCTGTAACAACATGTGTGCAACGTTCTGATCCTGTGAATTTGCATAAGGAGCATGACATGATATAGAAAACAGATGCTTATGAATGAATGATGAATACTAACAGTTTAACACAAATACAAGACATATTAGACTGTGTACACTCAAGCTGTAGAGTGACAGTAATACATTATTTACAACACTCAAACTTTGAATGGAATCAGGTTCATCCTTGGTAGTCTACTTAAATTTTGCACTTGCTTTTAAATGCATATTCATTCATTCATTCATTCATTCATTCATTCATCTTTAGAAACCACTTTATCCTGGTCAGGATAATCGCAAGCACACGCACACACACAAATGTACACACATACTCACACCTAGGGGCAATTTATTCTACCAACCTGCATGCTTTGGTGAAGTATTATGACTGGAGAAACCCATAACCCTATTAAATATTCAGTAGAAGCCAAATGTGTGAAAGCATGTAGTGTACAGTTAAAACATATTTCATATTTAATTTTCTCAGTGTTTAAAACAACAAAACACATGAAGTCTTGCTAAACTATTCCACTAATGGAAATGATTCCATCATTTATACTGATGTATTTAAAATAATGTGTTACATTGACTGAGAGCCCAGAGTCTTTGTTGATACATATCTCTTACATTCACCGTTTTTAAAATAAAATCTTACGGCCCCTGATCGAGACAGGAACAGTATATTGTACATGGTTGCTAGAGTTATGTATGTTAATAAACATTATTATGTCCAATAGCCATCAGTGCTTGCAAAATAATATTAACTCCATTAGGCGTTACTAATTATTCAGCCAGTTCATCTTGAAGCAGATTTTTTAATAACTACAATGAAACTAATAGTAAAGATATGGACCCACTGCCAAGCCCAGGTATTGGTATGTATGATAAAGTATGGTATGTTTTTAATTTCATATTGGTTTTAATAATAAAATAAATCTTTTTTGCTTAATATGTTTTTTTTTTTTTTTTTTTTTTTTTTTTTACTGTTTTCTAGTGTGTCTGCAGTGACATATAATGAAAAAGAGTTTAGAATGTGTGTGTGACTTAACAACAAAACACATGCTAATAATTGTAGAAAGTTTTAAAGTATTCATAAAGCCACAACGTATCAGTTACTGATGTACAGACATCATAATTGCGATTAAGTATGCTGCCATGGTATGGTAGCAATGCAAGTGTCTGATGAAATAGGTGTTGTATGTGCAAAGAAACCTTCTTCATTAGAGGTGCTGGAGTCATCATCATCATCATCATCATCATCATCATCATCATCATCACCATCATCATCATTATCATTATCAATCCACTGCTGCAAGAGCTCATTTTCCACATGGCCTTTGATGTAGTCCTGACCTGAAATGGAAATCTCCCTTAGGCTTCGAGAATTATTTGAAACCTTTTGCAATAATTATTACTCCAGACTAGAATTTTAAATGTGTAGCACATCTTCATACTAATCCCGGATATAAATGTCACGGTATTACAGGATTTAAATCAGATATCCTTTTAGAGATGTTTGAGATGTTTAGAGTTCCCTCTCTCTTGAAAAATGCCACTATCGTTAAATAATTTTTATGATCTTACGTAGCATTGGGAATATTTTGTCCTGGAAGAATAGAGCGGCAGTCAACATTAACACTGTATGTCACTAAAACACTTCTACCAGAGCTTTGCTGTACCCACAGGATATGAATTGAGCTTAACTCAGATCCACATCAACTCAGTAAAGTAACTATTTCTCCTGATTTAACTTTTTTTTTTGTACTGCATTTAAATATAAGCCTGTAAAGATAAATACAAGTCTCTTAAGAGTGATTAGTGTAGTCTCTCTTCAAGTTCCCTTCAAAGTTCAATGTAGCACCATACAACAAGTACTTCCTTATCAGACAGGGTTTTGAGCAGACAATAATAATAATAATAATAATAATAATAATAATAACAATAATAATAATAATAATAATAATAATAATAATAATAATAATAATAATAATAATAACAATAATAATAATAATAATAATAATAATAATAATAACAATAATAATAATAATAATAATAATAATAATAATAATAACAATAATAATAATAATAATAATAACAACAATAATAATAATACTAATAACAATAATAATAATAATAATAATAATAATAATAATAATAATAATAATAATTATTATTATTATTATTATTATTATTATTATAGAAATTAGAATGCATAACTGTTTAGAGCTTTGTGAATATGTATTCACTCATTTCAATTTTTAAATAAAAAAGATCGACGCGTTCTAAACACTATAAGAAATCCACCACTAGGTGGCATCAAAGAATCACTTGGGTAAGCTCGTCTGCCTTGTATTGTATTGAATTTTTATACAGGAGAAAGAACTACAAGAAAATAATCCCTGATAATTCATGAAAAGTTCAGGTACTATACTTCAAATAGCTCTATGGCTGTATCACAGTTGTGTTAAATGTGCTTGTTTTTCTCACTGAATGTCATCACAAATTCAAATGGCTTCCTGTAGAAGTCTGACCCACTAAAGTTTGTTGAAGCTTATGAGGCTGTGGTCTTCTGTCTCCTTCTCCAAATCAGGGTGCTGTTGTGATCAAAAGTGTATAATATGGCAACTTTAAAAGCAGTGCATGATACAAATTCTCAGACAGGCTTTGTGTATAGGGGATTTTTCTATTTATATATATTTCCACACCGCGTATAATTTTACCTGTTTTACTGTTTTGATAATTATTAATAAGCAGAAGGTCCTCACTGGGATAGTAAGACAAATATGTTTGTGTGTGTTTGTGTGCATGTGTGTGTGCACGATAGAAAGAGACTGGAGGTCTAATCCCTGTTATCTGTCACTTGTTGACCCCATTACACATTAAGATGATACAGCTCTTACTGCTGGTCTTGTAGATGAAGCCTTGATGGGAACTTGCCTCTCTGCTTGAGTGTCCGGTCCACAGCTGTTCTGCTTCCTCTTCCCATCCACATGGGCACATGGGACTGTACAGACTCATGGGAGGTGGGGGTGAAGGTAGGGGTGTGACAGACACACTATAAGAAAAAATGATAGCACCATAATGGCAGATTTGGAAATATGAAAAAAAAAGCAGTCAAAAGAGGCAGTAGAATCAGCCAAAGATTTAAAAAAGCAATGGTGCAGTCATGAACAAGGATGATTAATATGTATAAAAACATTAACTTGTTGCTTTTGGATTTATAAGATAGGAGCAAACATAGCTTCCATCAGTCTAGTCATTTCTGATAAGTAAAATATCCTCAATATGTGTTCATGCACACCCATTCTCATCTCAATAACAGGTGGATGGACTGCATAAGAGAGTGATTGGGGGAGTGATGTCAGCTGCTGACCCTGGCTTCTGGTCACTCGGAAATGCTTGACTAACCCTAATACTGGCCTTTAAAATAAGACCCCCAAACCCGTGTTAATCTTAAAGGTTAACAGGTCATGGAGATGCCACATTCTCACTGTAGTCAGGGTCCCACGAGACCTGGAGCTTCTCCTGGTGTCACTGCTGCTGAGCAGCTAACAAAGCTCTGCCACAACACAATGCCCCCATGCCATCACAGTGCAATCAGTGTGACTGCCCTTGTACTGAACACCATAAACCAGATATAAGTTAATGCATTTAAGGAGAAATTTTATTACTGGTTATACTGAAAAGGATGAAGCAGTAACTATTTATTTATTTATTTATTTTTGCCGTACACAGGCCTTTGCTCTATATCAGTTTAGTGCAGATATTGTTCATTTACATTATGGGTCTGTTATCTCATTATCCTCTTGGCACTGTGCTCTGTCTCGAGTGCTCGATTGTGCTCCAATGAAAAACAGCAAAAAAAAAAAAGAGCAGACTGTCACGATAATTAGCTCCATTCCTTGATTGGCCTCTCCTTTTTCTGTGTGTTTTATTGTGCCGTGGACGTATTGACATGCAAAGTGTGCGGTGTGGAAAGTGTATCATTTTCTCCCTGAATGTCAGATGGCCCATCACTCTCGCAGCTGGTCCGAGGGGCCGAGGCCACCTGGCTCCCTTCTTGCTGCTCATGTGGGACTGCAGCGGCCCTATCGAGGGGCGAGGGGTCCCCCAGAAAAATGCTGCTGCGAGGCCCATCTGCTCCGACCATCCAACACCTACACAACACTAACACAACCTGACGCTTTCTAGACAATCTATGGCACTCAGTCAAGCTCATAGTCAATATAAATGCAATTTTCTTGTTTTTATTCATTAACTCTGACATAATAAGAGTTGAAAGTATACAGAAGTATATGGATGCTGTTAACTAATTACAGATTGAACTGATCTGAAAAAACTTTTTTTTGTAATGCACTGTGTTCTTGATCGCCATGTCCTTACAGATGTTTATTATGATGCAATGACAATTTACAATAAGATATTTTGCACAGTTCTGTTTCTGCACATTTATTTTACTACTATTTATGAATTTATGACCTTATACGTTTTGCAATTTTGCTCATCTCTTGCACAGAATGCTACCAGTACTTCCTCCTGTGCTCCTGTCATATTCTGGATTGCACCATGCTACTGAAAAGCTGGCAATCTTAAGAACAAGCT
The DNA here is from genome assembly GCA_033459395.1 of Hemibagrus guttatus. Lineage (NCBI taxonomy): Eukaryota > Metazoa > Chordata > Actinopteri > Siluriformes > Bagridae > Hemibagrus > Hemibagrus guttatus. Next base: position 20,731,489 of record JAUCMX010000007.1, read on the forward strand.
TTATCTTCCATACAGGTTTAGAATGATGACACTTATTCTGCATGGCTGATAATTGACATTTACAATACTGTAGAAATTATAATACAGAGTATCAACTGCAGCTGCACATTGCTGAGCTTGTTTGAGTCTGAGACATAGTAAGCCTGAGCTTTCTTGGACAACACTGACAAATATATTGACGGTTTGATCATATAATGCCATTACATGGAACACTCTTTACTACTTCAGCAATATATCATAATAAAAGAAATATGTAAACACAAATACGTGTTAAATATATGGGGTAGTAGGGATTGTCGAGCTAGAAGAATGATGAGGCTGTAATATGCTGTAGGCTGTAGTTACTCCTGATTTAACAGCTCATCCTATTGTTGGTATTGACAACCCTGCTCATTGTTCTGTGTGTGTATAGTGCAGTTAGTATAGTTTATATGTGTAAATGTTTCTCCCTTCTGTTGTGCTGCACAGGTTCAGCAAAGGTCAGCACGCTTCCCCTGGGGAACCTTTATATTGTGAAGGTTTACAGTACCACATATGGGCTCTGCTTATGGTGCGACACAAAAGGGGAGGAAAAGAGAATGTGTAAAGTCTTTGTATTGAGCTCATTATTACTCCATCATGTTGTCAAAAGCCCAGATTGGTCCAATTGTGCTCGAGGATAGCCTTTCAGCAAGAACCCACTATTTTACAATTTTACTGGATAATTGTCTCTGGAGAAGCACAGTGAGGATAGAGTTCTGTTTAATGAGGTGGAGTGTTCTACACATCCTCTATACCTACATAGCATTTGAATTAATAAGCCCAATACCCAAAAGTAAACACCACAATAAACTCTCAGTTTATCACCGTACGCTCTATAGTATAGAGTACAGAGACTTGCTGCCACACAACAGTCACAATTTCATGTGAAGCTCACAACTCTGAGGTATTTGTTTTTGTCACAATAGTGGTGATTTATAATGGTTTATTCTACATGGCTACTGAATTTTCAAATCTGATTGGTCAGCTGTTGGTTATTTTTTTAATAATGGCACAGTTCCCATAGTAATCCTCCCAGCAATGCAAATCACAGTTTATTGTTTCACTTATCACACTTTATTGTTTCTATAGTAATTACTCATTCACAGGGACTTGAAGCTTATTAATAAATAGATTACAATGTGTTGTTATATAATAGACACACTGTATATTGCATGTATCTAATCACTTATATAGTAATGCTTTCTGTAAGGAAGGTGGTGCTTTGTAAAGGTTTTCATAACATAAAAACTGTAATTTTTGACAAATTGCTATGTCATTAGAGGAGTAAAAGTGAAGTAATTGAAACTTCAAGATGGAAGCAGGCGTATCATACAACCCTTTTGTTTTACTACTTTGTTCTTAAACATTACTTTTCTTTTGTCTTATTTATTTATTTATTTATGTATTTATTTATTTATTTATTTTTACACAAAATAGACATATGTGTACATTTAAACAGTGACCACAGAATGCACTTTATCCTGTTGGGAATTACAGAACAATATAGAACAATACCAATCAATACATCGACTGGGTCAATGCATTTTGGAAAAACACTGTCAGTCTCAAACAGTTTAATATTTATATTGATAAACAGCTGTTGTATAAATTCCTTTATAACTGTTTCATAACAACACTATTACACAAATACACAGAAGTCTGGAAGACCCTTGCAACTACACAGATCTGACTGTATATCCACATAGGTAACTCAGTATTGCTCAATACATTGCAACTATTGCATCTTTCCCCTGTATTGCATCGTAGTTTTTCTGACATATTACTGTCTATACAGCTGCCATCAAGATTATTTGAGTAATAAGTAATATTTCTTAAACCTGGCTGTCAGGACACTCAGTAGTCTGTTTGAAGGCATTGTATAATTAATCCTTGTGTGTAAATCCAGGAAGCTGTCAGGAATACAATTTTAGCTCAGCCTGGCTTCAAATTAACTATGCTACCTTGTAACAGGTGTTGCATCACACACTCAGAATTAGGGGATTTTATATACTAGTGGAAATCATAATACACCATTATGAAAATGATATGATATGATATGATATGATATGATATGATATGATATGATTTGTTATTGAGTTATTAGCCTGATTGACTGGTCACTTGGATTGAATGACTCAACAGCAAGTAGACTTAATGATGATAATAATAATAATAATAATAATAATAATAATAATAATAATAATAATAATAATATGTTCTGTGTGTAGAAAAATGGACTAAAATCCACTTGAAATAACACACTTACTGCTGAAACAGTCAGAAGATGCAAGGACCATCACTGGTGCCACTGAGCAACCACGTGTAAGTGAAATAAAACACTAGATGTCCTTGCTGCTAAATACTCCAGCATGAAATGCAGAATGTATTCATGTTCCCACAATGTAAAATGTTTCATGAAAATATACTGTAAAATGGATGCCTGTTGATAAAAATTGCATATACAGTTTAAACCACTAGGAATCTGATCTGCATGAAAGAAACATAAACTTTAAATACATACTTGATGAAGTACAGTGTTCTTAAAGCTTTAAAGGTGCACTTCTTGACTACAGATTTCAATTTATTGCAGAGAGACAAAAAAAAAAAAAAAGAAATGAGTAATGACCTAAAGTTACAGCTTGTCAAAGGAGCAGTAACCTTTAACCTGCATCATCAGGGAGTGCAGGACCTGTGGGGTCCAGTAAGAGCTTGTTTTATACTGCTTGCACTGCAGTACTTAAATAAAACATACTAGTTCCATTCCAGTTATGTGGCCCATTCCATAATTAGTCCCTTAAGTAGCCTGCAGCCTGCTGACCTACATGTGTGTTGGGTTCATGTCTGTATTAGTATGTGTATGCATAAGACAAATAGAAGAGACCATCAGTCATCCGTCTGTGCTAAACTGTGCTCCCAGTGAGGGTGATTAGAGACAGGATGGAGGAATTGTGATGGGGAAACAGAGGAAGTGAGCAGCTGGGTGGTCATATTTCATACATTTTTCTGAAAGTCTACAATATCCTACACTGCAGAGGTGATGCCTGAATAAATCCCTGCAATTTAAAATCAGAGATTTTGTTTTGAGAGTGTGTTTAGAGACGCAGATGGTTGGGAACAGTGCATATCAGCAACCTACCTGACCTACACTATGAAATGCTTATCATCACAGAAGCACTTGTGCTATGTGTTGTTGCAAGTCCAACATTTCTCCTAGCCTGTAATCACATCAATGCACTTTCATAATGTGCACCCTAATTGTGCAAGTATGTTGCCGCTAGCATAAAAGCTCATCCTTAGCCATTAGCCTGAAGCAGCCTGAATGCTAATCATGCTTTATTATAAGGTAGCGACAACCTTGAGGACATGCACATCTGGAGAATGCTACATTAGAGAAGCGTTAGAGAAGTGAATTAGTGTAGCATAACCCCATTCACTTTCTGCTGACCATCATGCTTTTCACATCAATTTCATCTCGCTTAGGCACATTTAGCAGACTGGGGGTGTGTCTGACCTGAATTATGAGCAGGATCTGAAGTTAGTTTGCATCGCCATCACTGTATAAATCTTCAGTTCACCTTTCCTTTAGAGAAGCCAATCACAACTTTTCTCTGCTATGTGTCACAAGGGCAGCAGAAGTTGTATTTGGGCTTATGGCTTTGTGCTTCTAGAGTGAGCAGTTTTCTTTAAAGACATAATGACAAAAAATTTTGAATTAGATAATTAAGTATGAGGGACATTTGGACAATCCAGAATGTACTGTATAACAGTAATAACCAATCACTGGACAGCCCAGTTCCCCATGTCATTATTTCTTTGACAATTTCCAACTTTCTTCTTTGAACTTCAAGAAAAGGCTGCAAACATCATATGTGAAAACAGAATAAATACATACATACATATACATGAATATACAGTTGTGTTCAAAATAATAGCAGTCCAACATTACGAACCAGATCAATCACTGTTTTTGGTAGAAATTATATTTCTACATGGCAAATATTTTACTAGTAGGTGTAGTAGAGTAATAGAAAACCAACAGACCCAACAGTAATGATATGCATGTTGCTGATTCTGTGTAATTGAATCATTAATTGAAAAGGGTGTGTTCAAAATAATAGCATTGTGGAGTTCAATTAGAGAGGTAAATTAGTCTGTGAAAAAACTGGTGTCAAACTAGTGTCCTTTATTTAAGGACGAAGGCAGCAAATGTTGTACTGTGCATTTCTCTCTGAAAATCGGAGTAAATGGGTCGTTTCAGACATTGTTCAGAAGGACAGCGTACTTTGATTAAAAAGTTGATTAGAGAGGGGAAAACATATAAAGAAGTGCAGAAAATGATAGGCTGCTCAGCTAAAATGATATCAAATGCTTTAAAATGGAAAGTCATAGAAGAAAACAGAAAACTACCATTCGAATGGATAGAAGAATAGCCAAAATGGCAAAGACTCAGCCAATGATCAGCTCCAGGGTGATCAAAGAAAGTCTAAAGTTACCTGTGAATACTGTAACAATTGGAAGACGTCAATGTGAAGCCATGCCACTGGCAAGAAGTCCCCGCAAAGTCCCACTGTTGAAAAAACGACACATGCTGAAGAGGTTATAATTTGCCAAAGAACACACTGACTGACCTAATGAGAAATGGCGCAATATTTTGTGGACTGATGAAAGCAAGATTGTTCTTTTTGTGTCTAGGGGTCGCAGACATTTTGTCAGACGACCTCCAAACACTGAATTCAAGCCACAATACACTGTGAAGACAGTGAAGCGTGGTGGCGCAAGCATCACGATATGGGGATGTTTCTCATACTATGGTGTTGGGCCTATTTATCACATTCCAGGGATCATGTATCAGTTTGAGTACATTAAAATACTTAAAGGGGTCATGTTGCCTTATGCCGAAGAGGAAATGCCCTTGAAATGACCCCAAACACACCAGTAAGCGAGCAGCATCTTGGTTCCAGACCAACAAGATTAACTTTATGGAGTGGCCAGCCCAATCCCCAGACCTTAATCCAATAGAAAACTTGTGGGGTGACATCAAAAATGCTGTTTCTGAGACAAAACCAAGAAATGCAGAGGAATTGTGGGGTGTAGTACAGTCGTCCTGTGCTGGAATACCTGTTTACAGGTGCCAGAAGTTGGTCGACTCAGTTCTCAGAATTCGTGGTTATACAACTAAATATTAGTTCAGTGATTCACAAGAAAGCTAAATCGTCAAGCATTTTTCAGTTCATACAGTAAATGTTTGACTTTGTAAAGAAACATGCAGACACTGCTGTTTTTTTGAACAGCTTAATATTCTTTTTTCTTCACTTTCTGTAAAGTAATAACAAATTTGATCAATTTTTCTTCATGTTTTGATTCAGAATTGACTGTGCAGTGTTCCCAATGCATTTGCGTGTATTGAAATAAAAGTTATTATAAGGATTTTGAGCTTTACTCACTTTTTTTAACACACTGCAATTATTTTGAACAAAACTGTACATATATATATATGTGCACACACACAGCAATCAGGCATAACATTATGACCACCTGCCTAATATTGTGTAGGTCCCCCTTTTGCTGCCAAAACAGCCCTGACCCGTCATGCACTGTGTATTCTGACACCTTTCTATCAGCATTAACTTCATCAGCAATCTGAGCAACAGTAGCTCAATTGTTGGATCGGACCACACGGGCCAGCCTTCGCTCCCCACATGCATTAATGAGCCTTGACTACCCATGACCCTGTCGCTGGTTCACCACTGTTCCTTTCTTAGAATACTTTTGATAGATACTGACCACTGCAGACCGGGAACACCCCACAAGAGCTGCAGTTTTGGAGATGCTCTGATCCAGTTGTCTAGCCATCACAGTTTCGCCCTTGCCAAACTCACTCAAATCCTTATGCTTGCCCATTTTCCTGGTTCTAACACATCAATTCACATTATGAGACTTGATTAGATTATTAAAAATATTTCTAGGAATGTTCATACTTGATATTGTCTTTATCTATTAGCAGATATTTTGTGTTCTAATAAATGCTTGAATGCTACTAAATCAAAATATCTGCCACATCAGAACATTCCCAGATTGAAAATGAAAAGAAAATCAGACAGAATGTTTTCTGAAATTGTTTTCTCTTATTCTCTTTATTACAATAATAAATATTTGTATTCATTAAATGAGAAATTTATTCAATTTTAAGTACAAAATAATTGAATATAAAGCAAGTGACAGCCATTTTCAGGATTTTTGAATGCTGTTAATGACACACAGTGATTGAAATATGAGTTGTTTGGCACAAAGTTGAACAACTTTAACAAGTGAGAATGTCAAGATGGATTTTTACCTCTCATCTGAGTCATTCATTTGAGTGATCTTTGTTTAATTTTAAAGTTAAACTGAGACACATGAGCACAATAATATTAAAGCAGGAATGCTCATTAGATTTGTCAGTGCAACTATGCAGCACCTTGCTGGTTTTAGATTTAATTGGTTTGAAAAGATTTTATAACACATGCAATGCAAAGTATGATGGTATTTCGTTAATCAGATGGTAAAGTATGATTTGATTGGATTATTTAATTAGAAGGCAGGCAATAAACATCAACTTGGGCAGCTTTGGAAAAAAAACAACTGCCAGTGTTAAAGAGTCAACATTTACAGGTGAACTTGATTGCTCTGATTAATTATAAAGAACCAAAACTTCCCATCACTTTTCTATAATTTTGCTATAATCTACGAATATAAGCAGTGCACTTCTACTGGCTACTATTCAGTAGCTCTGGTATATTTTCTACTCTTGTTTACCTTTTAATGTGTTTCTAAGTCCAACACATTTGAGGTAAGATGCTTTTTTTTCCAATTTCCTCTTTTCAAATCTACTCAGATGTTTTCATGTTGCTGCCAATCTGCGCATTATATATAATCTAACACAGTGGAACTCATTTGTTGCATTATATAGTGAACATTGGGAACCATACATACTTTCTGACCTTTCCACAAATCAATTCACTCAGCTCAGAAAGGTGACAGGCAGCCAAGACTGGCCTCCATTTCTCTGTCAAACCTTTCATCCCTTTGTCTCTTCTCTTGCGTTGTCTAATTTATTTCCTGAGTCGGGCATCTGGAAAGGACACTGGTAGATTTTTAATAATCACTGAATTGAGAAGGTCCATTTGGACCAGAACCAGATGAACACTGTGTTTTGTTTTGATCGGCATGACTTTCAGATGGTAACCTAACCTTACAGGATTTATATCATGCTCAGAGTCACCTTTACTGTCTGATGTATATATACTCAGGTCTATCTATCTATCTATCTATCTATCTATCTATCTATCTATCTATCTATCTATCTATCTATCTATCTATCTATCTATCTATCTATCTATCTATTTTGATAAAGATATTAATTTATTTTAATGTCATTAAAATGACAAGCAGTTGTGGGTGCCATTTTGGGCAAACATATTCATATGAGACAATATGGTTTCTCAGAGAACATTGGGGTTTGGATTAAAGCCATCCAGTGCTGGAGTGAGAGGAAATGGTTGCGTGTTAAGTCTAGAAGCCTGGAAGACTTTGGTCCTTTGGGTTGTATAAATAATGTAGCCTGTACCCCATTCAAACCAACTGATGCACAGCAACCACACAGCTGAAAAATTGAAAAATGCTGGGAGCAAAAAGCTTTCTCTCAGAGACTGCATGACACACTTACATGCACAAACACACAATAGCAGAGCTATATGGATATCAACACTAGTTTTCAGGCTGGTTTGCTGTGTTTGCTGAGATTGCAGGTCTAGAGGTGAACCATTAGCAATTAGAACCAATCATGCTTCACAGTTCAGTCGCACTCAAGGTTTATGGTGTCAGGTAAAATCTTATCAGCAATCAACCTCTCAGCTTCCAAACAATGATTGAACAAAAACATTTTGTTCCCCAATTTGGTGGACTGCCAATTCCCTCCTGCCGGCTTTCATCTATCATACAACTGCTACCAGCTGGGGCCAACCTGAAGGCCAACCTGCAGTTTTATGAACTGTTACTTATGCTGTGTTACAAGGTAGTGGAGGAAAATGCTTTCTACCATCTTCTGCATACATGAGTACGCAGATACCCAAAATTACTGGTAATGGCATGCCTCACACCCACTGCCATTACCGCTTTCTTGACTCCCAGCCACGGAGGGCTGTGGCATTGCAGGGAACTGAACTTGTAATAGTTTGCACTTGTGAACCCAACAACTGAAATTCTTAAAGAAATATATGAATTTCTTTTCTATCTTAGTTTTACTGTACGTTCAGTGTATTTATATAACAAGGTCAGAAACCCATTAAGAGAAGTAGTTCACGGTTGCTGTTGGTGACAATAGAACATCCTGACTGGTGGGGGAAGTGAAACCCAGACACTGGCCTTCTGCTTGAGTGCTCCAACAAGGCTGGCATAGACATGACTTCCTGTGAGGTCTAGATTAATAAACACCTGTTACACAGCCTGTCTCTGAAGCTGTGCAACCACATAATCTGTATGACCAGGCAGGAGAGACAAACTGTCCATGTATTATGTACTACAAATATGTATGATTCAGAGATGAATTTTTGAAGCTGCCTTTGTTTACTGCGGTTCATGATATCCAGTATTTTAACCAGTATATCAGCACAGCTTAAAACTGCAGTGGCCTAGAAAAAAACATTGATGATGATAAAAAATTGTGTTGTCCATAAGATTTTTCTGCCTGAAAAATATTTTGTTAAAAAAGATATGTGATTTTGTGATTAAAAGTTAAACAAATGAATCTTGGGAGCAAAGTGTGATTTTGTTACACAGGGAATGCCAGGCATTGATGAAGTTGCTTGCACATTTGGGAGCAACCAGATTTTAAAATGCTATAACATTACTTATTATTCTGACACATGCGAAAGAGAAACATATTCCATTTTGGGTTTTCCCAGGCTGCCACACAAATATAATAAGAGCAGCTTAGAAACTCTCTTTCTCTCTCTCTCTCTCTCTCTCTCTCTCTCTCTCTCTCTCTCTCTCTCTCTCTCTCTCTCTCTATTTTGTATCTCTGTCCTCTACACCATTGCATGCACTAAACAACACAGATTGGTTTGCTTTCAGCAAAATCCAGTCCAATTTTTTAAACTGTATTAATTGCCACTAACACACACTGCAGAGTGTTACTAAAAGCAGAACCAGGAATATACACATGGGGACATGTAAAATGGTTAAAAGAACAATTCGGAAGCTCCACCTTCCTACTTAAATTCCTATAAATTCCCAACTCTACCATTTGCTCCTCATGAGTTTCTATACTCACCATCTCGTTTCTGCTGTGTACTTTCAAGGATCCCTACATCCCTACATTCAAAATGAAATTTGCACAACGATCCACCTAAACCTTTTGGTTTTTTTTAGCTAAACCATTCCTTGTTTGCTTCTTTAGATTTGCACTCAGGCTATTGTAGCGAAAAGTAAGTAAACTTTTAAACTTTAGTTTAGCAGTGTGCAAACTGCATAAATTAACACACCCTCAGCTCAAACTGCAGTGAATTATTAAATACACCAAACAGACTTACCTACATGCGTTCAGACTATAGAATCATCTGGAGACTGGAAACTCATTTACAAAGTTTGATTTAGTAATTTAGATGCTAATTTATTTCTTATTGATCTATATTGTAATGGGAGGGGCACAGTGGCTTAGTGGTTAGCACATTTGCCTCACACCTCCAGTGTTGGGGGTTCGATTCCCGCCTCCGCCGTGTGTGTGGAGTTTGCATGTTCTCCCCATGCCTTGGGGGTTTCCTCCGGGTACTCCGGTTTCCTCCCCCAGTCCAAAGACATGCGTGGTAGGTTGATTGGCATCTCTAAATTGTCCGTAGTGTGTGATTGCGTGAGTGAATGAGAGTGTGTGTGTGCCCTGCGATGGGTTGGCACTCCGTCCAGGGTGTATCCTGCCTTGATGCCCAATGACGCCTGAGATAGGCACAGGCTCCCCATGACCCAAGTATAGTTCAGATAAGCGGTAGACAATGAATGAATGAGTGAATATATTGTAATATTTTAACGTAAGCTTTTTCAGGTTTTATGTATACATAGTATTACTGAGCCCACAATAATGATTTAGGCTGTCAGGATGCACAATGCTTCCCTTGCTTGTTAACTTTAGCCTCACAACTCTGAAGCAAACTTCTGATATTAAACATGTCTTGGTTAATTGACTACATTTAAATTAAAAGCAAAGTTGTGTAAACTTCTTTTTTTAAGCCTGAACTATTTCTTTAATGTGTTTACATTTTGCTACATGGGACTTTTAATGCTTTAATTTCCTGTTGTGAAAAAAAAAAGTCATTTAAAGAGGAAGTCAGTTAGAAAATGAGGCACTGAATAAACATGACTGAATATGCTAAACATTTATGCTCACAGCCACAGTGTGCATGTTTATTAAAATTTACGAAATGTCATATCAGATACAAAAAAAAAACACAGGTTGCTTTAATTGATGAAGATGGGTAACGGATGCTGTGTAAATTTCCCTGAGGCTGCTTCAAACTTAAACGCAAAACAAAGAAAAAGTCTGTGAGAAAACACGTCACAGATGATCACTTATAAGTAAACGTGAAGGAATTAGGAGTGTTCAAGCATAGACCATAAAACAATAAAACACAAACTTACACATGCAGGCGACGCAAGCTTTTCATTCCAGCCGTCTGACATACAGGATTACCAAAAAACCTACAATAAAAAATGCTGATTAATTTTAAATTGCATTAATATTTAAGATTTAATAATGTGGTTTGCTTATTAGTCATAGTTTACTGTTTGTGCACTACATGGCCAAAAAATTGTAGACACTTGACCTTCACACCCATATGTGCTTATTGAACATCCCATTTCAAATTTAGTCCCCAAATTTGCTGTTATTATAACCTCCACTCTTCTGGAAAAGCTTTACGCTAGATTTTGTGTAACGCACAATTGTGTGCTTCAGCTTGGTGCCAACAATTTGTGGAAATCCCACATATGGGTGTGATGGTCAGGTGTCCACATACTTTTGTTTATGTGATATATGTTCAGGCTCAAAATCCACTTGAGGATTATCTTTCCAGTAGGCAAATAATGTTATCAGAATGTTTAGTGTTGAGTAGTTTCTACTAAGTTTAAGCTTCAATGTTACGCAATTAAACACTTTTGCAATGTTCTATAAACACAGTGCTGTGCTGTCACAGTGTGTTCTAAAAAATTCTTAACTTGTTATCAAGAAAACATTCCCAGTTAGACCCAAACTAACAGTATAGAATGTTAATTTACTGCATAAAGTTCTTAAAACACACAGAAAGCTTTACAGATTGAATTGCACTGTTCAAAAAGTGTTTGCTAATCTAAAATTTAAAACATTTACATGATGATGATGATGATGATGATGATGATGATGATTATTATCATTATTTATTATTATTATTTTTATTATTATTATTATTATTATTATTATTATTATTATTATTATTATTATTATTATGTCACAGGGGATCTTGTAGCACTTTTTTTCAAAAGTATTGCCCCTTCTTGCTTTCCCTGAGCTCACTTTGGATGATTTGCACTAACTCCATCTGTAGATTAATGCTTCTTCATGGCAGAGATGGGCTTAATTGGGGCTGGATTTCTGTAAAAGCATGTCACCTCTTTTTCTCTGTCAGTGTGTCAGGCTGGGAAAGTGCTAATCTGTCAGTGGGAAATCAAACAGGTGTTCTGGTAGAAGGAGGAGGAGGTGGGTGGGTGGGCGGGTGGGGTGGCATGGACAGATTGGATGGATAGATGCAAATAATTGTGCAGAATATTAGAACTGTACCATATGTCTGGTGTGTGTGTGTGTGTGTGTGTGTGTGTGTGTGTGTGTGTGTGTGTGTGTGTGTGTGTGTGTGTGTGTGTGTGTGTGTGTGTGTCCGGGTGTGTTTCCTGTTTGTCCTTGCTGTCTTGGACATTTCAGCATCCGTGTTAAGCATGTCTGAATGAAATTAGCACACTAATTTTCTGTTCTTTACCCTTTTCCTCCATCCATCATTAAATCAGCTGCAGGGTTTTTGATAGAAAGGTTTTGTGTCCGATGCCTGAAGACTGCATCCTCCATTACTTAACCATTTGCGCTAATTGTATCATCATTACACAGTGATGTTATTAATGGGCTGATGCTTAATATTTGCATTTTAATTTGTCTAGAAATTTAATTCATACAGAAATTTGTCGCTCGAGGCATTTGTTGGCTGAAAAGCATTGTAGAATAAACTCGCCGCTCCCGTGTAACTGTTATTCAGTTACTCTGACAGTCAGTAGAATTGTGTTTTTAAATAGTTTGAGTTCAAATTTAGAAAACATGAGCCATCGAATTAAAAAGAGAAATTGTTTAGCGCCAATTTGCACAGTCAAGTAAGACAAATTAATACTTAGCTTATCTCAGGAAGCCTATTTTTGGCAATATTGTTGTTTGCTGAGAGCTTGTCACTGTGGACTATTTTGGGCTTTATAATAGGAGGCTCAGCAGCTGTCAGCTACAAGTTCACTGTTGCAGAAAATAATCCAACTGGGAATTAGCTTCATGATTTATTAAACAAGGATACATAATAACTGGCATTCAGGAAAAAGGACCACTCTTAAAACTGTACTTGAGTAAAATTTTATATAATATTTAAAAGATTAATGCACACACCTCGCTTCGCTTGTTCTCATATTGATTAATCACACACACCACTTGCTCTGACTTCTAGTGAAACTCACCTTCATCCTCTCATTTTTCCTCACTTTTTTCCCCCAACTATTCTCAGCTTTCACTTACTGACTTTAATGATTTGGCAGCCCGAGCTACTTTCAGATATCATTACGGTAATTCATACTTTGGCAAAGTGTTATATAAAATGGTGACCCTCCAAGGTGAAAAACTGGTAAATGAGCATGTTTAGGACTAGATGTCTGTGTTTTGTGCATCTGTCTGGCATTTTACTGCATACTCAGGCAGTGCTGTAATTATTCTGAAGCCAGTTTGATTGCTGTACTGTCAGTATGGAAATCATGGTGAGTTATGTTCATATCCACTTGCTTTTGTATGTGTGGCTGATTGTGTGAGAAGCAGTCACATGAGTTTCCATGTCAGAATGAAATGTCACTCTATCATCAGGCTACATTGAGCTTTTTGTAGAAAAAAAATCCTTGTAAACATTGGATATTATAGTCTGTTTTTGCATGCACTCAGGTGGGTGTCCTGGGATATTCACATGTGTGTGTGTGTGTGTGTGTGTGTATGTTGAGATGTTTTTGTGTGTGTATAGCAGGGTTATACCAGGATAGCCCGAGTCTCAGAGGACCAAGGCAGCCCATCTGGGCTTGAGTAATTGGTCTGCTATTCTTATTGCAGCAGTATAATGGCCTAAGGCTACACACACACACACACAAGTGTGCTAGTTAGAACGAAGACAACAGAGGCAGAGACTGACCTTAATGTCCTAAAACTGTGAGAGAAACAGAGCCTGAGAGAAAAAAGAAGATAATTGTATGGGTCAGAATTGGGCAAGTCTCCTTAATGACTGGCCTTTTAGTCATATCTGTTCTGGATGGCATTCAAAAAAATCCGCTAAATGAATATATTGGTTGCCAGATCCTCTGTATGTACCTTTGGTCAAAGGTGGCTTATTCATTTTCTTTCAAATCCAGTTCTCAAATCCGTTGAGAACCCCTGAAAGTGGATAAAAAATCAAATAAACAATGAATGACGGTATGTGAGGGGGCTTGGTGGTTAGCACGTTTGCCTCACACCTCCATGGTTGGGGGTTCGATTCCCGCCTCTGCCGTGTGTGGAGTTCGCATGTTCTCCCTGTGCCTCGGGGGTTTCCTCCAGGTACTCCGGTTTCCTCCCCCAGTCCAAAGACATGCATTGCAGGTTGATTGGCATCTCTGAATTGTCCATAGTGTGTGTGATTGCGTGAGTGAATGAGAGTGTGTGTGTGCCCTGTGATGGGTTGGCACTCCGTCCAGGGTGTATCCTGCATTGATGCACAATGACGCCTGAGATAGGCACAGGCTCCCCGTGACCTGAGAATAGATCGGATAAACGGTAGACAATGAATGACGATATACTTTTATTCTGCTTCTTATTTCATTGTTCTCTCAGCTACTGTCTAGGTAGCACTTCTCTTTTCTCTCTCTCTCTCTCTCTCTCTCTCTCTCTCTCTCACACACACACACACACACACACACACACAGCCAATGATGTGACAGCAACGCATATCTGCATAAAATCATGCAGATATAGGTCAAGAGCTTCAGTTAAAGTTCACATCAAACATCAGAATGGAGAAAAATGTGAACTGCAATTTCTTTGACCGTGGCATACTTTTTTGAGCCAGATGGACTGTTTTGAGTGTTTCAAAAACTGAACATCTTCCCTGATTTTAATGGAAAACAGTCACTACATTTTGCACAGAATGTTAAAAAAATAACATAAAAAAACCCCCCTCAAAGATAACAGTTAAACCTACAGGCTGCTATGCCACAAGTGGTCAACTCTAGTCCCCCCCTCTCTTAATCTCTCACTCATTTCTTACCACTGAATCTGGTGGTCAGGTCATTGAGAGGCACTGAGTGTTAGGTTAGAATGGAGTGGTGTATTTATTACCGTCTGTGAGTGTGCATGTGTGTGTCTGAAGTGGTTTATTTTACACCAAGTGTGTGGGTGGTGGCACACACACTGATCATTCTAAGTGAGAGACAGAGAATAGAGAGCGAGACAAAAGGAAAGGGGGCAGCTGCAAAGAATCAGGAGAAATACTCCTGCACACACACACACACACACACACACACACACACACACACACACACACACACACACACACACACACACACACATTCTCAGCAATTCTGATATTTCAACAAATCTAAAAGACCGTCTTAGCTGTTGTACTGTTTAAGCACTTATGTGCACATGAAAGTCCACACAAATATAGATAATGAGTGTCAGTCAGTGTCCCTTTTATTCTGCTTCTTACTGCACCTTTCTCTCTCTCACTGTCTTCTGTGGTTTCTCCCTCTCGGCTTGCTCTCTCCTCTTTGTCACCTCCCAGCAGATGGATTTTTGGAAACAAAGGGGGTGTGTGGGCCCCCCCTTAACATGCCCAACCCTCCACACACACACAGACACACACAGACACACACACACACACACACACACATACACACACATTGACACACCTACACCATGCACAATATTACTGCAGGAATGACACACATTACATTCTATTACACACACACACACACACACACACACTGACACACCTATACCATGCACAATATTACTGAAGGAATGACATACATTACATTCTGTTACACACACACACACACACACACACACACACACACACACACACACACACAGTATTACTGCCTGAATGACATATTATATTCTGTAACACACATATATATATATAGATAGATAGATAGATAGATAGATAGATAGATAGATAGATAGATAGATAGATAGACAGACAGACAGACAAATAGCAAATGACATTAATGTTATTAAGTGAAGCAAGTAAAGATCAAAAATATCAAATCTTGATAAAATCACATATACGAGCGACAGATTGAATGAGTGAGAGAGTGAGAGAGAGAGTATCTGTGGGTATGTGTGTGTGTATGTGTGTGTAAGCGAGAGAGAGAGAGAGAGAGAGAGAGAGAGAGAGAGAGAGAGAGAGATTCCTTATCACACTCTCTGCAGGCTTTATAAGTGCTGGCCAATCACCCAGATAAAATCATCACTCTTTTCCCACTCCCACACTAACCCTACCATTCTCTCTCACTCTCTCCCCCTTTCTCTCACTCTTTCTCATTTGGTTCTCTCTCTCTCTTCTCTCTCTCTCTCTCTCTCTCTCTCTCTCTCTCTCTCTCTCTCTCTCTCTCTCTCTCTCTGTGCACCATAATTGTTTCTTTTTTAAACAAGTGTTTGCTCTCTTGTGGGGGTGTGAATGCAGTAATAGGGGTGTTGTCTGTTTGACAGCTGCTGTGCATAGAGCATTCTGGTTTATCTGTGTGTGGAAGATAGTGTGTGTGTGTGTGTGTGTGTGTGTGTGTGTGTGTGTGTGTGTGTGTGTGTGTGTGTGTGTGTGTGTGTGTGTGTGTGTGTGTGCACTGCCTGTTGGGCAGCTGGTGTGTAGTTCTCCAGGTTAGCAGGTCAGCAGTAATATAATGAAGAAGACAAGAAGTTAATTTGCTCATCGACAAGCTGTACATCAACACCCTCGATCTCTGATCTCCATACACCCCTGTCACCCCAAAAAACATCCAGCCCACAGGACAAAGGAACTCATCTCATACAAAATTAGAATAATTTTAATAATAATGCCCAATAAGATAAGCACATAGGGCTTCAGTCATATTTAATCAACTTTTTCTGTTGAATGTGTTGAATTTAAACAAATATGAAGGTCACATCTGACTATTTGTGAAAGTTAAAAAAAAAATTAAAAAAATCCTAGGAAATAAATAATATGTAATAAAATACTGTACATGTGAGCTAATTTCCTCTTTTCAAAAGAAATGACTGTCACATGACCTCAAGGTAAATATGTTCTGTTTAATAGTGCACAATCTTGGACCCGGTTGTGGATAATGGAGGAGAGGAGAGAATGTGGCTTTGATGAGGTGACTTATTGATTGACATTGGGCTCTCTTGGGAATTCCGGCCTTTGATACTTATTGTATGAAAAAGGTTAACCAAACAAAAGTGGCTAGCAAACATAAAAACACAGCGCTATGTCTACTGTTTACATTCAAAGACTCTCCTATCAGCAGCACAGTGTCTGAAGTGCAGGATTTGATTCACTTATTAAAACAATAAAAACAAAAACAATAATAAAAAAGGAAGATAACATACTGCATCTTGTTTTTATGATGTTAAATTCCTAAATTCTCAACGTTTTAATTTCAGCTACAAGAAGCCTAATACTATTGTTCATTGCTGGGGCCCAGTTATCCTCCCTTGACTATGTCCATGTTTGTTTCTCATCTCCAGAGAGATATCTGTGTTTCTTCTTGATCTTCCCATGGAACATCATTAAAGTTAGTACCTTTCAAGTTACATTCTTTGTTCTATGCAGGCCTCAAGGGCTCCCTGTGACTATCAGAGCCATGAAATGTATTTTCTTTTGAAAAAAAAAGTATTATTATTTTTAGGACCCATGACAGATGTTTAAACCACTTATAACAAACAGTAGGCCTACAAACACCTAGATTTTTTTTTTAATATGATGGTGTTTTATGAATTAGTTTCCCAGAGAAAATACTACACAAAACAGGAACAATAGCAAACACCTTTGAGTAATATCTAAGCTTCACACTTCACCTTGACTGAAATGAATTTAATTTGTTAAAAAAAACCTGTTTAACCAAGTGGCCCATCAGCTGCTTTATAAAGAGCTCTGTTCTACCTCTCTAGTCAAACACAAAGACACCTGCATACTGACCCCCCTCCATCAGTCCTCCTTCAGTACCCTGTTAAAATATTAAGCACGTACTTAAGTGCTATTGGCCCGAGAGCGGGTCACTCTGAAGGGTTCTCCAAGCTCTAAAGATACTTCAAGAGACTCAATCAAGAAGTGAGTGAACTGGCTGGAATAAAACTGGTACTATCAATTATTTAACACAATACTGAAACATTTATGCCATTTTACTGCTTTCTTGAACATTTGTACTAACAACATAAGAAGAAATGAAAGCTATAAAACTTTTTTGGAAGGCTAAATGTATCAATGAAGTATTGCTATTTGTTTATTTGTTACCGCTGATAACCTGATGAGATTTACAACCACAGTGATACAGCAATATCTTGTTGCAACAATGATTTTTGTTGCTGATACGAATGCATAGATTATAATTAAGCAGTATGATTTGTTAGCAACGGATGTTGTCTAGGCATAGAAGAGAAAAAAATCAGACTTTTGTTGTCACATTCTGTGTATATAAGTAGAGTAGAGTGGAATTATTTTCTTCGCATATCCCATGCCATGGATTACATGAAATACCAGCGGTAATAGAGAAGTGTGTGTGTGTGTGTGTTTGTGTGTGTGTGTAAAAGAGTGTGTGTTATTTGGCATGAATTCATGAGTTTTCCTGTCATTAGTGTATTCACATCCGCCGTCTCTCCTAACAACAGCCGAACTCAGACAGCTTTCACAGCTACAAGCACAAGGCCATTATGTTCTCACTGTGAAGAGGTCTCGTTATAGCAGGTGGGTGTGTGTTTGTGAGAGAGAGTGAGAGATGGGGGTAGACAGAGTGCATTAAGCACTATTTCTATTTTTTGACCTGTGATACTTGCATATACACTACCAGCCCAAAGTTTAGACATGCAAGATTGACTGTATATTTTCTGTTGAATTACAATGAAGTTCATAAAGGTTTCAAATTTGGAAATGCATTTGGAAATGCAGAATTCATTTGGAAATGAGGAGCTTGGGCAATTTGGGATTTTTAAGAAAAGCTGGGTAACTTTCTTATGCAGCTGTCTGATACAATGCAAAGTCTGCTTCATGAGGCTTTGTCAGGAATACTATTGTGGTTTGAATGTGTAACATACTTTCTAGGTCACTGCATATTTCCATATCATCATTATTATTATGGAATAGTAGTACAAATGAAAATAAATAAAAATGAAAAAAGACTCTTCTATGTGTTCAAACATAAGTTGTGGTGTGTGTTTGTGCCGTGATGTTTGGTTTGTGAGGCATTTTGCAGGCATTTTAAAAGAATACTCCTGTGGGTTTCAACTTAACCTCTAATTACCACGTCTGTAACCTATGTATGATTACAACAGACAAGAATTTCAACACATTTACTTTACTGAGAAAAAAAATCCCTTTTACTCAAAACACACTTATGACGAAGTCTGAGGGCAGTTGTTGGAAAGGTTACTAGATGTTGAAACAAAAAAAATTATGAGTTACATGTTTAGTTAATGTGTTATATGTATGTCTACATATGTAGAGTGTAAATGATCAGTTCTGAGATGACACTACTTTATATACTTTACATTCCTGTTCTACCTTAATCCTAACCTGGATAACTCCTTGTGTGTCTGCTCATGCATACCAACAAAGTCACATTGTGATGTATGATGCAGCATTTCAAATAAGGCTGTCATACAGTGGTGCAGTGTGTATCACTGACATCTCACAGCTCTACGGTTTTGGTTTTGAGCTCTGGTTACCATCTCATGAGTTTTTCCTGTTTTCCTATTTTTCCAGTTTGTGTGGGTTTCCTCTGGAGTCTCCGGTTTCCTCCCACTGGTCCAAAACATGCCATTAGGAGGTTTGGCTACTCTAACTTGCCACTAAGAATAAATTTATCTTTGAATGCGTGTGTGCATTGTGCCCTGTGATGCCCTGGCATCCCATCTTAGGTGAATTCTCCAGCGTTGCACCTAGGACCCTGACCAGGATAAAGCAATTACTGAAAATGGTAGCTATCATCTACCGTCTTGAAACATTCATTGTTGGGACACATGCATCAAAAATATATTCCTTAGAGTTCACCAAGAACCCTTTTATCTCCCTTTTGAGTTTATTATTCATTTTACATTTAGCTGCACTACTTGGAAAATTCTTGTCTATGGTGATTGTACTGATGTGGTGGATGAAAATGAGTTAAAAAAACCAAACCCGTAGTATTGCTTTAAAGTTTTTTTTCCAGTTCAGTTGCAATTTCTCTGTTATGGAAGAGATTACAATAACTGATAGCTTAATATTTTTTCATGTCTTTTTAGGATACACAGCCTATGGTTTTTCCACTAATACATTTGCAAACCCACAGCTTATTTAGTTATTTGTCTTAAAGGATATTATATTGATGTAGTATCTATAGTGATACTAATATCTAGTCATGAGTGTAGGGAATGTAAGTCTAGATATGAAAACTCTAACTGCCTATAATGAAAGCTGCCTATAATGTGGTTGACCAGATGAATGTGTCTAAAGATGCTAGTTCACATTTGTCTTTGATTAGAACTGCGTTGCTGTCGCTCTCTATGTGACCGTCACATTTGGCTTTTTCCCAGCACCTGTGACATGGGGCCTCATGTTCCCCAGACACCCCCCACCATACTCACACAAAGACAGAATGAGGGAGAGGGCACCCCTGATTGATGAGCGAGTGAATGAGACAGCGAGAAAGATGGAGAGAATCTTCTTATCGGGGCGGAAAATGAGTGGATTATAATGTAGTTGTATGCCCCCTCTGGATAAGGCAGGATGCAGGAGCACTATCAGCAACAAGCAGATGCCTGGGGTGTCACCCCAACACACACACACACACACACACACACACACACACACACACACACACACACACACACACACACACACACACACACATATAGATATGTGAAAACTCTATGATTTACTGAGCACTACATGATGTATCATGTGGAATTCATTTTAATGAACACTTTTTACTTAAATTAAACTATAAAATATTTTCATATTTTCTAAACATTTGCTACTTTTGGTTTCTACCAAAGAATGCATAATATGTTTTCTCATCAAGTAGTTCAAGTGATGAGAAAATCATGCTAAGTAACCAGGAAATATAAACATTGAGCATGAATGCTAGCAAATTATGAGGCTAATGAAGGTTTTAGTCAGCACATAGCTAGCATGAAGTCTTTTATGCATAACATAAAGACATACTGACAGTAGAAACAAGACAAAATGGCATTTAGCACTGAAACCAAACCAAACGTATTTGGGTTTTACCCTATGGTTTGTTCTAGATGAAGACAGTAAACATTACCAGAATATGGATTGTATATGTGACACATTATGAAACAATCATAACTATTATAACATCATGTTTTCAGAGTATTGCACAAATGTTTACAGCCTAATCTTCTGCCAAAGACTTTGAAACAACAATTTGCTGATGCTTAAAAATAATACTAATTACAATAAAAAACTGCAGTAAAGTAAACCAAAGTGCTGGTAATTTTTTCTATATACTGCACCCCTTCATATTGCACCTGATGATTAAAATCCCAAAGCAGAGTTCTTCAAGTTCTAATTCTGTCATACCTGTTTTAATAAGAACCTTCTGAACCCACAGCCTTCTGATTACCAGTGTGGGCTATATCCACAGAGGCCTCATAAACCACAGTAATGAGGCCAGCAATGTGCGGGAAAGGCTGAAATGTAACTAATGAGGGCTAATTCATGAGAGAAAAACACAACTCTTAACAAGAGAGGTAAAGTAAGTGGCAGAGCAGGACAAGAGAAGAGAGGAGAAGTAAGGAGATGTGGAAAAAGAGAATAGAAGACTGTAGTGGAGAGTAATTATGTGGAAATGAGCTATCTCCCAGAATGCCTTTCTTCCTCAGTGAGGTAGACAGGAGCCATTTGTCATCTGGCCCAAAATGGCATCTCTGGAGCCTACTTTAGAGAACGAGGGATTAGGGAGGAGTGACGCTCATTCTTTCCCTTATTTCTCCTCTCTGTCTAACTCATATTCTTTCACATACAGTTATTCTTGCCCTCTGTCTTCACTTCTTACTGTGACGAGTGTTACCGCTGCTGTCTGTTCAAAGGCAAACATAAACAGAAGGGTTTTAGTTTATAGGGTGCAAATTTGTGTGCATGAACAAATGGAGCACAGGTCATTTGTAGGGTGTGTGCTGTGGAGCATGGTTATAGCAGCCAAGTGCTGGCAGGTGTTTGTGTGTGTGTGTGTGTGTGTGTGTGTGTGTGTGTGTGTGTGTGTGTGTGTGTGTGTGTATGATTCCAGCTATACAGTTAAGCTTCACTGGTTGCTTCACTGCATGTTAACAATAACATTTTAGCCCAATCATGCTGAGCTCTGCAAAAGTATATCAGAGTGTAGGGCTCTGTCTGGTATTTCTCATACATGCATGTGATATACAAAATACCACTTTCTAATTTGTATTTGAAGGTTATTGCTGCAGTATGCAATTGAAATGATTTACAAGCTGACAATTGTGTTATTCTGATGGATTTTTAAGCAGATCCTCGCACCAAAGCTGAAATTCTCTGCAGCATCAAAGACAGATTGAAATTGTGCATAAATGGAGATGTTGCAAAATACAAACTGTCCCATTTCAATCCACTACATGATAAAAAAAAACAAAACAACCCATTTTGTCAGTGATGGCTGGTGGTCAAATATCTATCAACAGCTTGACAATGACACTATTAGGATTGACTAATACATCATGCCACAAGAGCTCATCAATGGCATAATAATGCTGCATGTAGCCTCTGACTAGGAACAACCAAAGAAAACCTTCTCAAATTATCTGGCTAGCTTATTGCCAACAAAAGACAAATGTAGAAGCACCCATGGTCCCTTTGTAGCTTAAATGCAGGAAGGTTCATTTGAGCTCGAACCTCTCAATTCCAAGGTCAAGTGCAGCATTTATAACCCACCTTGATTTGACTTGGGATAAGCAATGAGACATTATAAATGATTGACTGTTCGTGATTCAGTGCAGATGATCATTGTAGCTTCAGAAGAATACCTAGCTTTCTGATCATCAGAAGTGACAAAAAAAGGATTCACTGTTTGGATACATACACACAAAAATTTGTGTAAAAAAGATTTGTGACCATTCCTTTTCATAGTATCAGTTTACTTACACTCACATTATCTCATTCATATAATATTTAGAAACATTTGCAAACAACTTTCATACATGTTTCATATGCTGATTATTTCCCAATGACTCATTTATTTCATATGTACATTTTTTCCACATAATTCATTATATTTATTCATCTCACATTATTCACATTAACATGTAGTTCATATTCACAGTTTCCGGGACATAACATAGTGAAATTCCCCTTTATGTGTTTTTCCACGTGATCACAGTTTACTCACATATGGAAAACTTATGAGTGCATGACACTTCTGTGTTTTTTTCTGTAAGGGTAATGTCCTAATGAGTAGAAAGCTGGTCTGAGATTGAAGATTGGATTTCTGCTGTAAAGGATTGGAATCATTTTGCTGTTCAGTCCTTCAGTCTACACTCCCCCTCAAGGATGAGCTGAGCTTCAGATCAAAGTGTGTCCTCTGAAGCAGAGTGGGGGGATGGAAGGAGGACAGTGTGGACTTTACTCGTTTTTCATCATCCCTCTTTCCTTGAGGCAGCAAGCATGGGTAACTTGTGGGCTAAAAGACATGGCAGATAAAGAGAATGGTACATAGAGAGCATAGAGAGACACACAGAGAGATGTAATGGAGACTAAGAGGTGTTTTGACAAGTGTCATTTGGGCCTGATTAATGGAAGAATAACACAGAGCTATTGATTCTTCTTTCTTGCTCTTCACACTCTGGAAATGTGAGCTCATAATGAGCAAAGCATCATACTCATTACTCAACCCCAAAGCTTTCTGTATGAATGAGTATGTGGTGTGTGAAGATGTGTGTCTTATATTTTACACATGAACAATGGAAGTTGAGGAACTTCAGATTTAACAATGATAAATCACAATCTCTATGATATTGGAGCTGAGGGGCAGTTATCTTGCCCTGTAGTTCAAGTGTGTGTTTGTATGTGTGTGTATGATAAAGAGAGGAAGAGAGAGAGAGAGAGAGAGAGAGAGAGAGAGAGAGAGAGAGAGAGAGAGAGAGAGAGAGAGAGAGAGAGAGAAATTGAATGTGAGAGGAGGCTTTTATGTCGGTTATGGAGGATGACTCAGAGCCAGATCTTGCTGATGGTGAGCCAACGGTCCCTCGACATCGTGCCAAAATTTGTCACACGTTTAGCATTCATGCCAACTGCATCGTCTGCACACACGCGCACACACACACACACACACACACACACACACACACACACACACACACACACACACACACACACACACACACAAGCCTAATATATGAAGCATATTTATTGTGACCATTTACAAGCTTTATTATCTATACACCAATGGAAAATATATATTTGTATGCATACTGAATATTAAAATATAGTTCACTTTCTTGTTCTTCTTCACTTCTAGATTTCAGATGTAAAAATATGTGCATGTGAAAACGTGTGTATTTCAGCTGTTCAAGACAGCATGAACCTTTGCAAGCACATGTTGAAAATGTCATGTTATTGATATGCAAACAGTATTAGGAACTATGCCGTTTCCTAAATATGTGCGGCCCAGTGAAGTGCCAACGCTGCAAAATTCAGCAGTCTATTCCAGTAAATAAACAGCACAGCACAGGGACTCACACAACTGAAAAGATGTGTGGGCTTATTCTCAGTGGAGCTCTGAGCAGCCGCACTTATTCAGGCCAGTGCGCACTCATTTAGTCCTCCTCTCTTCTTTTATTCTCTCAGTCATTTTTGGCCATGTGACATTTCATGTTTTGACGTGTTCACCCTCACTCCTTTATTTATCTTACACACATACACACACATAGTACTTCACTGCTGTCTTCCGCTCATTCATCCATGACGGACAGAACATGTATTCAGTGGACTGATAAACTGTTTCCTCCACATGCTTCACAGGTCCACACCTGTTAGCCTTTGTTGTACAAAAAGTGCCTGGATAAGCAACAAGAGTGAATGTGAGTCTATGTGCCCCTGACATGGACTATCAGAGTGAGGATAGCCCTGTCCCAAGTGACATGCTTGCAACACAACAGTCCTCATTTGTTGAGTCCAACTAGGTCAGTGAGGCCATAGG
The DNA here is from genome assembly GCA_033459395.1 of Hemibagrus guttatus. NCBI lineage: Eukaryota > Metazoa > Chordata > Actinopteri > Siluriformes > Bagridae > Hemibagrus > Hemibagrus guttatus. The sequence goes on from JAUCMX010000007.1 coordinate 20,756,236, forward strand.
GGGTCCCATTTCTCATTTAAGGTTCCAGAAAGGTGCCCACAAGCTCCCGCAATACACATTTACTATGCCTCTTTGTCAAAGCCTTCATGGAAGCATACTAAGCAGTGGTTATACATCGGCTTCCCAAAATCCCTTTATGGTTATTTGGACCAATCACAAGTGCTGTGAGTGGGTTTACTCAAACCAAGGTGCAGGCCTAAAGTAAATTTGTCATGAAACATTATGTGAAAGAGACCCAGTAAAATAATTGCTTAAGTGTGATAAGTTAATTAATTTACGTTTGCCACAGTAAATCATTTCATACTGTATACAGCACATTTAAATTAGTGTGATCTTATGCAATGGGTTTTTGTAGGATTGATAAAATGATTCAAAATGTAATTTGAAAATGAAGTGTAAAATTTTATTTGCCGTCACATCGCAACCATTATCTCCATTTCTCTTATAAACAGAACAGGCAATTAAGTGAATAATGACTGTAATTTCTCTGGCAGTATCACACAATTGCAAGCCATATTGAAAGCAATGTTCTGAACACAAGTGGAATATAATGAAACCTTAGGACTGTCCCAGATGCTTGCTTTTACACCCTTGTACCTGGTATTGAGAAGGTTAACGCATCATTTGTATATTTTCTTAGAACATTTTTTTTAATAAAATCCATTCACGTCATCTTTGTTTGTACAAAATTGTACATTGTACAAAGTGGCTTATTTCTGGGTTTACAGATTGACAAAGACAACATTATTAGTAATAACACTAAAAAATAACACTTCTATCTGTTACAGATTTTCAAATTGTTTTTTATCGATCTTTCAATCCTAACGAAATGTCTGTTTTGTAAACTAGTCTTCTGTATTAGAAAATACTTCGTAATGTCAAGTCTTATTTATTTGAAATTTAGCTTATGACAACAATCACACAGATAGTAAAAAGTTTTAAAGAAAAAAGTTTTCAGTGTCTTTAACTTCACTGCGCATGAAACGTCTCGGAAGCCTGACATGGATAATTTGGCACTGACATGCCATTTGGATGTCCTCCGGAGATCAACATAAACACAGGTGAGTAGGTGGGCAGTGCTACTCACATAGCCACTTTTTCTGCATATGCACGCAAAGTCATATGTTAAGTATAAACGGGTCTTTAGCTATCTAGAGCTTGAAAGTTTGCTCTGCCCTTCTGCTCCCAGAAGTTATTCACTTTACCCCACCCTTTAGTTATCTGAAGTTGTTCACTTTACCCTGCTTTAGCTATCTGGATTTGCTTATCTGGCCTTGCCCGATGTAAGATAAGCTGTGAACTTTCTTACACTTACAGTTGCAGATTTTTCTATATCTGCAAGTGCAATTTATATTTTTGCATTTACTGACATTTGACAGTAAAACAACCCCATAGTTATTATTTCCATTGAATTTCGACTGTATATGTGCAAGTGCAACCCTAAAATTATTCCTTTGCATCACATCCTTGATGAACGCTGAATCTGTCTGGACAAAAAACCCTCTCAGAATAGGAACAAAAAGGCAGTCTGCTTCATTAATATGGCAGTCTTGGTTTTGTAATTATCTCTCCAAAATTAGCTGACACACACATATACACACACTCACACACAAGGGAATGGAGGGTCTTCCAGGTCCCCCCTTTCATCAGCATCACCCCCCTTCCCTTCTCAACCTTAGCCCCTGAAGCTCTACACCCCTCCAACACCACCACTAATGTGAGCAGCTACACTTATAATAAACCAAAAACGTATGTTCTCAATATATATGCAAATGGTGGCAGGTCCCAAGGTGAAGCCGCACAGGCCTAGTGATCTTAGTATCTACGTTGTGTGTTTGTGTGCGTGTGTGTGTGGTGTGTGTTTGTCTGTCTGTGTGCATGCATGCACATACACATTTTATGTTCATTTTGTTTTGCTCATTTGCAGTGATATGGAGGAGAGTCAGCAATGAGAAGACAGGGGACTATTTGAGTATTGGAATAAGCTGTGTTTCCCCTCAGGAGCCTCATATTTCATAGCAATATCTCCTCACCTCCCAGAGAGATGCTTTTAAGTCTAGAGGCAGAACACACCATTCCTCCTACGCTCTTTAGTGTGTTTACCTTAATTTGCTTTTTTCCCCCTTATATACAATTTGATAAATGACTAGAAAACACAAAATGCAGAATAGCCTTTTGTTTGCTTGGATACTTTATAGTTTTGCATTGTGCCTTAGGAGTTTCAGAGTACTTAAGGGACTAGTCCAGCATTTTTCAGTGACCATATCTGTAGCCTATCTGCAATTATCACAAAAGATTTCACATTTTGTTGTACCGAAAACTCATTTACCTTAGAACTTGCATATTATTGATGGAGGTCTAAGGTCAGCTGTTGCAGCAGTTAATAAACATATTATGTGAATTGTATTTTTGTAAAAAAGTTTCATGCTGTCTTAAGACAAAGATATTTGTAAACGATTTATAAAATGTGCACAATTCATCCTTTCATAGAGGGGAGTACGTTTCCAGAGTGGCTTACCAACAGAGTTTGTTTTCTTCTGCATATTTACGCAGCAAATGTTTTTAAAGGAATTACATTTTACTGCATTGCACCAGTGTTGGAAATTTAGATAAAACCCCTTTGGTAATGACTTTCTCTCATATAGAGTGTAAAGGTTGTAATTCTGATTTTGAGTTATATTTCAATGCAGTTCATCAACTAGAGATTAGGCTGGACTTTGTTCATTACAACTGTTTCATTTTATCCTCTACATTTGTGCTGGAAGTCAAGGCTAAGGAAGAAAAATCTATTTTTTTCCCCAGTTATCTGTTTCTCTTCCAGTGTGCTGATGTAATCTTACACTCCGTTCCACGTCTCTGTTTCAGTGGTGAGCCGTGCACATTTTGTTCCCGACACATTGTGCGCACCTGATATTAGCTGTCAGAAACCCTGTATTATATATAACTCCATATATACAAGAGACATATTAAGGAAACACTATTATTCGATCAGCTGGTGTTTGATGGTCCAAAATTAATTATAAATGTTGATTTCCGGTGACTGCAATGACGTGTTAGTTACTTCATTTCCATCCTCATCAAACCATTCAGTAAACCTTCATACCTTGGTCATCCTGAAAGAGAGGAGACTCTTCAGGATGAAAATGTTTCATCATAAGATAAAGGTGATCAGTCAGAAGAAATTTGTATTGATTTGCAGTGAAGCTTCTCTCTAAGTAGACAAGTGGACTTACTCATCCACAGCATAACAGATTCACTGGGTCTTCCTTTAATTTGTCTCCTGTTTTCTCTCTTTTTGTGTGCGTGTGTGTGCGTGTGTGTGCGTGTGTGTGCGTGTGTGTGGTGCGTGTGCGTGCGTGTGTGTGTGTGTGGGTGGGTGGGTGTGTGGTGTGGGTGTATGTGGATGTGTGGGTATGAGCGCATGTGTGTTGAACCATTGTAGCTGTAGCTCTTCTGCACCATGCACGATTACCACACAAAAAACGGCAGCATTTACACTTTTACCCTCACAGCATGCATTATCAAATAACCTGCCTGCTCTTTTGTCAGAACACGGCTCTTTTGATGATTAATTAACCCGATTACAAAAAGAATAAGACTTGTGACAGCATCATTTAGCGATAACTAGAGACAAGGTACAGAGATGACCAATGTAATCATCATTAAATTTACATTTTAAAAAGGCCTGCCTAATGCATATCTCCAGATCGACTTTTGAGGATAACGCTGTAGGGAAGTGGTTTGGCGACGCTGACCATATTAAAATGCTAATCTGGAATGATGGATTTGTGTACTGGTTTGTCAGAGCAGGTATGTGGGTGCATCTTAGCCCTGTGGGTGAATATTAGGGTTAATTGGGTATGGCATAGAGAACGCTGTTGAATAATATAAAATCTATCAGTGTTTGATGTTACGCTAGTGTTTAGCTGAGGCAGAAAAATCTGATATATCTGTGGTCAGGTTTTAGCATTGCTGACGTGTGCTCCTGATTTCAGCGCTTTTCCAATAACAGAGTATAGAAATTCATGCAATTTCTGCTAGCTTTCATCTGCCATCCTATACCTCCGCCTTCACTCACACACGCACACACACACACACGCACACACACACACAGATCCACTTCCAATTCCTCAAATCTTTTTTTTAGTACCAAATCAGTTCTCTGAGAAGCTGAAGGCACGGTCCCTAAAGTTGTGGACTGGTGGGCGTTTTCCTCTGTGTGTGGTGAGATCAAGCTCCAGACCCCTGCATGGCTGATGACAGTGGTGGTACATGCTTATTACTCTTAAACACAACCCTCCAGATGGAGTTATTTATGAGCAACACTATGACTACCCCTCTGCATGTCTGCCATGTAATCAAAGAATTTACACTGCTGCTACAGCCCTTTGGCTTAGGGCATATTATGCATATTATAATGTATTATACATGCACCATGTTGCAGCATACCCTGTCTGAGAGAGGCCAAGAGGAGGACAGAAGAAAAGAGCGATTGAGGGGTTCTTTTTGGGAGGGTACCATTATTTGTGACAATGAGGATGGTTTCAGGAAAGGTGCAGCGATTTGAGAGATGAGGATTTTTTTTTTGGAGAAAATAATGTTATTTAAGGGGTAAGAGGAATGTTAGTGAGGGTGTTATTTGAAGGTGGGGGAGCGAGCTATAGAGGAGACCTTATTAGCATAAATTATCAGTACTCCAACATCAGCTCAGCAGCTTTTCACACTTAATTGGGCATCTCAGTGCCGAGCTGCCTGAGTGGGTAACAAAAGCTCCGCTTTCGCTCGCTAGGCGCCAAGCTGTGCTCAGACAAATAGGGCATGAGTGATCTGACGCATGCTAACATGTTCACGTGCAGCTGATCTAGCTACAGCAGTTTCACTCACTTCCTGTAGCTCGGAACAGAGGAGTGAGAAAATGAAAGGGGGGGAGAAAAATTTTATGGATGCCATTAGTGCTCGGTCTACCATGGAAATTCATTTAGAGGTTGTTAAGAAATTATGATCATCAAATGGAAAGAACTTTGGCTCTAAATGTTTTGTTGTTTTGAGCAGCAAACCTTGGTGATTAATGAAATAACAAGTCAAGATTATTTATAAAGCCTGCGATCATAAGCATGTCTCACTGGGCTTGACAGGCCCTTAATGGTGATGAGCTTTCAGCCTTAGACAATTTAATGCATGCACATAACTGAATCAGATAGCATGCATGTAAATATGAAATTATATACAGTGAACACCGGTTCCTGAATGACATTTTATGGTTGCAGAATATGGGCTGGATGCATAATAAGGCTGAATGTTAGATTCACGGAGGCTGTAAGGAATTACAGTGTCTGCTAGAGAAGTGGGTTTTGATCTGGTGAGATCTCAGGTTCCTCGCTCCCACACCGTAAGGCTGACAAGCTGTTAGAGCAAATGTCTCAGTCATCGTAGTCAAGAAGGCTTCTCACATCTGGCCTCACTTTCACACATCAGGAAGTTTTAATCACTTCAGAGGATGGGAGAACATCCAACTCAAAAAAATGCCAAATGTTTGCATATAACTGATCATTCCTGCTCAGGATGTATATATTCATGTCTGTACAGGCTTTCGCAGAATAAACCCTTTCACACCTTTTTGACAACTTGAAGAAATCCTTTTCCCCCCTACAGCCTTAAGGTCAGTTCACACTGATAGCATTTCTGAAACATCGTTTATCAGAAAAAGATACCCTTTCATTTTAACCAGTCTTACAATCCAAACCAGTTCCTTAAGGCACTTGACTCACGTCCATGTAAGCACAATCCCACCCTGCTGCATTTTTATGTGAGAAATAAAACATGTCAGGATGTACTGTTATAGGAAAAGAATCAATGATGGGGTTGTTTAATATGACTGAAAGTGTAACAGAGGGCCTTCTTATGCTTCTCAGTTAATCATTATTTAAAACATTACCAGGAATGTTTTATCCCTCTTACACCACAACATTTAGCCAATAAACATTTTTTTTATTAAATAAATATTACTAAAGAATGATGCTGTACTTTTCCTTCATTTAAGTTTTTATTGTGGACCATCCATTAATTATTATTATTATTATTATTATTATTATTATTATTATTATTATTATTATTATTATTATTATTATTATTATTATTTATGCAATAGCAGATAATTCCTTTACCAGCCGCATTTTTTCCTCTCATGAATTTAATTAAAATAAGAAAAACTGCAAAAAACTTGTTTCAGAAAACCTAAAGTTACAGCTTGCTAACTAAAGGCCTGCTCACAGAAAACTTTATTAATTGCACATTTTTATATGTGCAACATAGGCCTACAAGTTCCTAAGCTGTTATTAGCTAGCTTGTTAACTAAGCCAAATACTTTTGATATTTTAGAAGTTTGCTAGGTTTTTCAGCTAGCTAGTTCAAATAAATTGATGCATGCTTTTAGCTGCATAGTTAATTATCTATCAAGGATGCTCCACATATGTTCTTCGTGTGCTATCTATAGGCTGTAGCAGCACTTTCTATATAAAACAGCACTCAATCCAAACTATGTGACACATCTTCAGCTAAATACAGAGCTTTCTTACTGTTAAACATCAAAAGATCCTGCTTGGCAATCTTGCTTACTCAGCTAGGTAAGACTTACCTGTATATGTTATTGCATGTTATATGTTGACCTGTGAAATGTCATTTCCATAGGTTTGCAGCTCATTATCATGCTGTTTCTTTTTTCCCTTAGGCCAGGGATACTCACTTTTCTTTTTTTCTTTTTTTCTTCTCTTTACTGGTGAATATTTTATTAAAAAAAAAAAAAACCTCAAGTAAAAGTACTATGATTTATTTATAATAAAAAAGGGTCATGAACTATGATAATAACTTATCAAAGAATTACCTATAGCACATTATTAGAGCTTCATAAGACATTATTAGAATTTATAAAACACTTACATGGAATCATTACCAAGTTACAAACAATTAAATGCACAGTTAAGATTTATAACAATGATTTATGAATATGGGTTTCACAGAAAGCATTAGCTAGCCTTGTGAGTTTTCCCCACTAGCACAGGTGATACATTCTTCCCTGTGGTGCTCCTTTATCTTTCACCCTCCTCCACTGCAGAAGCTTCTGGTTCCACCCTGTAACTGTGAGGCTCCTGCTGTACAGCAGTGTCCAAGTGACATAGTCATCAAAAATACTGTGAATTATACATGCTTTTAATGGACATAAACATTTGCAGAAAGAGTATGCGGATGCAGATGTCCTGACTGATGACTGATCATGTGGTGTTGCTGTTAATTAAGGGGGTTTTGTTAGAGACTGAACTACAGTGTGGTTTAAAGCATGCATTTGGATACTCCTTTGTGATAATTCATTTTGTAGTACCTTTATTGTAGTACTTTTCTTTTTGTAGTACTTTTAATGTTCATTAGTTGTCTTTTTTTTAAAAGAAGCGTGAGAATTTGCCATTCTTAAAATTTTGTTCTGTTGCTTTTGCGTATGAAGTTAATATGGGACCAAATGATGTATTGAACACGCTATTCTTAACGTGTTTAGCTTTGCAGGGTGTGGTGACTGTGACAATTATTCCTGCATATGAAAGTGGCATAAGCTGTGACCTCACCTACTCCCGTGCACCTCAGAAACAGCATATAAAGGCGAGGCTGCTGCAGAGCCAGCGCAGAGGAAACTAGGGCAGCTGAGGCTCTCTTTCATCAATATGGATGAAGAGAAGGAGCAACAAGCTAAGCCTAACCCTTATCTGCCCCATTCAGAGAGAGAGGGAGAGAGAGAAAGTGAAAGATAGAAAAGAGGCACATTAATATTCTCAGATGGCGAGTTTTCTGTGGTTCCAATTTTTTTTTTTTTTTTTTGCAAATTCAATGTTCAGCATTAATTCTATCATCCCGTGTAACATTTTGCAGACTGCCAATTCTGAATTGACACATTTAATCAGCTTTCTTCCAGATGTTCAGGAAAATGTGGAAGGTGCTGCAACCTGAGGTCTCTTAACACACACGCACACACACGCACACACACGCACACACACACACACGCACACACACACACACACACACACACAAAACAAAAACAAAAAAAAAACAAAAAAAAAGTGCTTGAAATAATTTGTTTGCTCTCCATTTCATTTGACTGGAAACCTTTTGACCTGTGGTAAGGATGATTCTGTTTTCTTATGCAAATGAAAATCAATTATGTCTCAAAGAAGAGGGAAGAAGTACATCTAATTAGGGATAGACAGAGTAAGAGAGAGAGAAAGAAAGATGGAAATAGAGCGAATAAGTGAAAAAAAGCTTTAATGGAACTTCCTTTTAACAAACCTTTGATGGTTATCGGAACTAAAAGATAGAGCGAATGTTTACACTTTAAGTGGAGCTTATTAAATATAAGTAGGAAAGTTCTGGTGTTCTTCACAGAACTCTGAATGCTCGCTAACAAGCAGGATAATTAAAGAACGCAGCATTTCCCAGACAATACAAAAAACCTTTCATCTCTTGCAGAGGCTCAGACACACACAGAAATGCACATTCATGAGCAATAAGCAAAGCATTACATCTCCAGATGCATGCATTTTTGCCACATTAGAGTTCATTTAGATTTTAGTATGTTTATGCATGAAGATGCAAAAAATAACACCACTCCAAGCTTTGGCTTTAGCATATGATGGACAACAAACACGTCTCAAGAATGAATTATGGACGATGTAGAGTGGGCAAGTGTGAGGGTGAGTTAGAGAGAGGGGAAGAATGTCTCCCAGGTGGGTTTTGAGTTTCCCTTCTGAGCCGGATGAAGAGAACCATCCGGAAGAGTGAAACCACAGCAGCAGTAAAGTGAACCGGGTACCTGGAGAGATAGAGAGAAAGAGAGATGCAGAGGGGAAGAAGCATGACCCCTCCCCTTCCTTTCCTTTCATTATAAGTCCCATTCAAACAGTTAAAGTGAGATGAGCTGAGAGATGTAGAGATAGTGTTGATCATGCCCCTCCTTTCCTTCCCACCACATCAATCTGTGTGGATGCAACCCAAGCTCCTAAGACACAACAGCAGGCCCATCCATTGCCTGAGGAGGACAGAGGGGAGGGTAACCATGGTAACTCCTGTCCCGGGGCATTGACCAGATGCTTGAGTGAAAGACGAGGATTTATTTCCCTTTTATTTGTGAAAAGGGGTCAGGGGGTGGGAGTAGATAATACACAACCTGTAACATTTCACTTGTTGATAACTGAGATTGCAGACTTATTCATTGAGGCTTTTAATACTACAATCAATTACTGTAGAAATGTAACACTTTTTGTGATATATATGTTGACAGAAAATGTGTTTTTTTTTAATAAAAATTATCCACAAAAAAACCCCGTCAAACCATCAAGCTATTAAAAGCATTTCAGTGGAAATAACACTGCTGAGATATCCACTATTGTGAACAGAGTCTAAACCCATGAAAGGAATCTAGAGCTTCAAGCGTCCCCTATAGCATCACTCAGGTGTTTTTTTTCTTTCTTCTCTCAGTAAATTCTTCGTGTTATCAGCAGGGGAATGTGTAGATGTATAAATGCTAGCGTGTGCTCCGTTGTGCTCAATACATAACTAGGTCATTTACACTGAGGTGAAATTCAGGTCACAAACACAACCTGACTTCAATCCAATCCAACAACATCTCACAGTTGCTTTTTTTTGTGAAAGAGAAGGGCTCATTTATCCACAGAGAGTTACATGAATATTACAGTGGTATATGTAGTACAATATTATATGTTGAATAGTAAATTTAAGAATTGCCAGAGATTTGTAATCTACAAAGAGTGTCAAATTATGAATGATTGTGATGATCATGTCCTTTGTGATTTGACATTTTGCTAGTTGCTTTTTGCATTTAACACATTTCAGCTGCAATTTGTTTGTACAGTGCTTTTAACAAGAGCACAAAGCACAAACCAGAAATTTGGTTGTAGATTTATATTTAGATCCCTAATGATCAATTCAAAGGCAACAGTGGAAAGGAAAAACTCTCTGAGACAACAAGAGAAAGAAACTTTGAGAGAAACCCGGCTTGTAAGGGAACCTATACTCTTAAGGTGACACCCGATAGTAGGAATATAAATCATTACACTTCATTCAACTCAATCATTACAACTATATACTATAAAGTCAAACAGTTCTAAGTATATTGAAATGATGTCCAATATAAGCAAACTGTAACTACAAGTCTTGGTATAAAGCCTTTATTGTTACAATTACCGAAGCAATTTACAATTGAGGGGGGCACGGTGGCTTAGTGGTTAGCAGGTTTGCTTAGTGGTTAGCACGTTTGCCTCACACCTCCAGGGTTGGGGGTTCAATTCCCGCCTCCGCCATGTGTGTGTGGAGTTTGCATGTTCTCTCTGTGCCTCGGGGGTTTCCTCCGGGTACTCCGGTTTCCTCCCCCAGTCCAAAGACATGCGTGGTAGGTTGATTGGCATCTCTAAATTGTCCATAGTGTGTGATTGTGTGAGTGAATGAGAGTGTGTGTGTGCCCTGCGATGGGTTGGCACTCCATCCAGAGTGTATCCTGCCTTGATGCCCAATGACGCCTGAGATAGGCACAGGCTCCCCGTGACCCGAGAATAGATCGGATAAGCGGTAGACAATGAATGAATGAATGAATTTACAATTGAGGCAATCTACAATGGAGCAGTTAAAGGTTAAGGACCTCGCTTAGGGACACAACAGTTGCACTTGATAGTAGGACCTGAGCTCATATCTTTCCCATTACAAGCCCACAATCATAACCACCAGTCACTATTGATACTTCAACAGCAATTGGTGTGTTTGAAGATCCAAAGAAGGAGTTTTAAAGGGGTTGATACCAACTGCATGTGAAAAGACATCACAAACATTAATTTTGAAAAGTATCGATTGAGAACAAGGCAATATTTAGCATGACCAATGCCTGAGACCGAGACCTGGTACTAGTACAAATGTCAATAAGTCTGAGACAGGTCTGAGACAAAATGTTTGGAGACTGAACTCTGCTGTAGGGAAAATTATAAGCAAACTTGTAGACTGCACAATGCATGACAGATCGAGGAGAGCATCAAATATCCCTCATTTGCAATGATGTTCTTTTCATTTTTTTGCTAAATCCATAAAATGCTCAAAAGGCTCAGTATATTTCTTTCTGTTTTCATTGCAACTAGAGCGCGTGAAGCCTGAGGTCATTATGGTTACTTACCAACATGTAGTTGGTAAAGTCCCAGAGTATTATTCAGTTATTTATTTTAAAGCATATAATTCAGTAAATACAGTGAAGCTGTAATAAAAAAAAGTTAGTAAGCATTCAGGGAGTTTTAGGGGTTATAAAAAATTGAATCAGCAAGTTGTGTTGCACAACTAATCTGGGAAAATGTGTTAATTGCATCAGAGATATTATTAACACATTATCTCCTTCTTACACAACATTCAGTCTAGCTCAACAACCTGTTTGGATCTGGTTTCCAAAGACTCTTTCATAGTACCACGAAATCAAGTCTCGGGTGATGCTGCATTCACCAAACTGCAATTTGATCGAGAGTTTGGGCTGAGTGTCAACTCTAAAGGAATCCAGAATCAATAATTGCTGTGTCCATGTAGGATTCAGATCTTCATTGTCTTGTATCACTTCATATACTATTAGTGGCATGGCACACTTTTTTATGAAGCTTCTTTATGGCAATGTCTTGTTAAAAAAAACCCTCTACAAATAAAACTGCACGAGTAAATTGAATTAAACAGATTTTAATTGAATTAAAGAACATGTTTAATTATATCGATATAGACCGGTGTTTTCTGATATATGAACTAAAACTCAAGGTACTCATGAATAAGCCTCCAGTCACCCTCTTTTTCCTCTTACACTTCAATAACATTATTTTACCTCCGAATTTATTTCCGTACATCTATTATGAATACAGAATCAAAAAGAGAGTATAGACAGAAAGAGAGTGAAAGAGGTGCTCAAACACTTAATCAAATGTAGAATTTACTGACGAGGGATGAGTGAATTCAGAGGCTGTCCCTCACTTGCTTTGTGCGCACAATGAAGCAACAGCCATAATGGCACAAAAGAGGCAATGATGGAGCAGATGCCGGCATCATCCCATTAAATAGAGCCGACTATTCAGAGAGAGAATGAAGATCACACCCAACACCAGCAACCTGCTAAAAGAGGCTCTTACACCTACACACACACACACACACACACACACACACACACACACACACACACACACACACACACACACAAACAAGACCCTCTTCAGGATTTCTGTTATTCATGCAGAATTGTGAGAGAAGCTCTACTCATAACATTTTATTAATTACAGTTTAATAGTTTCAGACATTTGGTAAGGTTACACTGTAAATCATCCGTTGCTACTATGTTCTGTTTCGAATCATCAGCACCGTGGGAGGTTTGATATCTTAAGGGTAACATTCTACAGCAAAGTTGCAGTATAGCAGTCCAACAGATGACAGCTGATGAAAAAACAGAGATGGAGTTGCCATAGCTTACTATTAGAGATGGTCTTTGATGGATTACAGTTTATGCAAAGCTTAACGCAATGCCTTTATATTTGCAGCTTGTAAGGCTCACATAAAAAGAAATGCCAGAATCTAAAGATATTGTTGTAAATTGTAGTGACAGTTTTATTGAGACTAGATGCCTATAACCACTGCTGCATTATAGAAAAAAAGTTACAATCACAATATCTAGCCAATAGAGAAACAGCTCTATTTGAGCTCACCATTAAGTCTGATTCACCAGTGGCAGCATTTCTAGATTCAGAGTGGCATCTCGGCACCACTCGCATGCTGCAGTCGCAGTATCTTCATCATATCCGTCATGTTTGATTTGCAATAGTCCATGCCTGGGATCTTTGCTCTTCTCTCACTCCTAGATGAGAGATGGAGCACCGATTTCTTTCATATACAAGTGGTGCACCATTGCTGGGCATTGTTCTGCCAGTTGATTCCATGGATTGATGAGTTGCTGGTGTCAGGCCAAGAGTTTGGCAGATTGACTTCACTGGTGTCTGGTTGTTCTAAGAGCCGAATCAAGACTTATCAGGGCTCATTAAGAGAAAACCAGATTCTCTGAAACTCACTTTTTAGTTACAGCATAGGTCAAAAAGATGGTCACGTAACATTTATTAGTTAAATTATTAAATGTAGTACAGACAATGTGAGTAACACAGATGTTAGGCAGACCAGAAGCCTCCTTCCAGCACATCAACTCTTGTTAATGAACAAGAGAAAGAACCCGATCTGATCATTGATCCTCAACACTGGCTTATTCTCGTCAATCTTCTCTTGCTTTTTTTCCCCACTTATCTGACACTCAGCTAAAATATTCATGTAAGCATGTCTTGCATTTTCTCCTGTACTGTAAGTTTTAATGATGGTAGTGATAAGACACTGCAGGATGATTTGTCTTTATATTTTCTATTTCACAAAATATGATGCATTTCTTTAAAATGTATCTATGTAAATTGAGCTAGCTACAATATGAACTACACTACATTGAAATTACATCTATTGTCAAAAGAACTTATTCCTGGTCACACTGAAACTCAGATAGTAATTACAGCAAGTCATTTGTTTTTATGAAGCAGCTACCTAATGATGAGTTAAAAATATAACTTTGAGAGAAAATTATCTATAGTGTTTACTCAGCACTACAGAGCTACACTTTTGATAAAATAGTAGATAGCTGATCATGCTTATAGTACTACCTGCTACAAGAAAAGGTATTTTGTTACTAGCTTGCTAATAACTTTGCTAGCTATGCTCTTTCTCCACTGTTTATACACTCACTGAGCACTTTATTAGGAACACCTCTACACCTACTCATTCATGTAACCATCAGAATGTGGAAAATATGATTTATATTTTATTTCAAATGTCTGACCCTGCTAGTAAATAAGTACCAAGTTGCTAATAAAAAATATGGTCAACTAGCTAGTTAATACCTTTATGAGTAGCATTTATGCTACACTATTGTCCCATTATGACTAAACACTATATAAATATATATAAATCACTAAAAACACTATATAAACACTAAACACTATATAAATCAACATTTGTACAGAATTAACCTTTAACCCTGTCAGTTTAACATTTAAGAAGTTGATCAAGATTTTCCTTAGCCTCAATTTTTATGAAAGACTTTATGCCTCCTTTTAAAAGCTTTAAGAATAAATCTATAGCTTATAGCTAAACCCAGCACAATTTAAGCTCTATTCTTAATAGCTGATTTAATAAAAAAACTTTTAAGAAAGCTTACTTAAAGCTTATTTATGCAACTTAACATGTTGCCCCCTTGCCCATAAATCTAAAGCAATTAGGTTGTAATATGTACATTACCTCTGCTCTCTGTGAATAACACAACACTGCATTGGCTGAGGACCTTTTGACTGGTGCTTTAAAAAACCCTTGCATGGTGCAGAGAGGCATCCTCACCATATGTTAGCGTAATCCAGGCGCTCCTTTACGGCTCTGCTGAGGGACACTAAGATCATTTTAAGGCTTCTTCCCACTTTAAATGATTACTGTTACAAAGCTGCAGCCTCCAGGCTTCAAGCAGATACTGATACTGTAATTTAAGGATAACTTGGACGTTTAAGATCCAGTACTTATAAGCCTTTAGGGAATGTTTGTCAGGCTATAACATGTATATCACTCTCTGTAAAAGTCATTGTTTACATATATATTTTTTAAACATGTAGAATATTTAAGCTTTGTGTCAAAATCATATTTTACAAAATTAAAAAAGCTGCCTTGGAAAAGCAATGAAATCGACTGTGGATATTAGAATTATTGTTGTATTTGCCCTTTGGGTGCAGCATCAGAAGCAATTCCTATTAAACATATGCAATATTTCCATGTGAATATAATCTAAGTTTGCATCCTATGCTAAATCCGTCTCAAATTAGCATATGTATGCTCTAATTTTACATGGTGTAGGATGATGAAGATTAAAATTAATTAATTTTGTAATTAATTGGCTACACGTAGTAGGGCAGACATCTTGAGGGCACAGTAGGGCAGACAGAAGAAGAAGGTAAGTGATGGGTTGTAGCACTGCTGTAAACCTGTATGTATATAGTGTGGAAAATGGGTTGGGATTAAATGGTTATATAGTTATCATGGTGTGTGTAGGTGTTTGAGCAGGAACAGCACATAGATACATTGGCGATCTCAGGGTATTCTAAGGATACATGGATGAGTGGGAGGAAGGAAGGGTGTGCGAGGATGCACAGCGTGCAAGAGTGCGCGACATAAACTGTGTCACTTCATTCGAAAACAATAGAGAACAGGACATGGAGCGCCCCCCAGCCACATGGCTTTATCGTCTGCCTCCTCCCTCTCCCTTTCTCTCGCTCTCCTTCCAGCCAAGTGAATGAGTGGGGGTGAAAGTAGGGGAGGCGGCTTGTCAGAAGGGGGTCTGGTTGTGTTCCCCAGTTTGTGTGTGTGTGTGTGTGTGTGTGTGTGTGTGTGTGTGTGAGAGAGAGAGAGAGAGAGAGAGAGAGAGAGAGAGAGAGAGAGAGAGAGAGAGAGAGTGTGTGAATGCACAGACGGTTCAGTAGTAATTTGATGTGTGTCCCGGGGGACATTTGATGGATTAAAGCTAAGCAGCTCCATTGCTGAGTACCACCTGATCTCTCTCCCACTGCCGCCCCATATAAGCCTGGCTGACTGCTGATCTCAGCTAGTCTCACAGTCTCTCTCTTTCTCTCTTTCTCTCCCCCTCTCTTTCTGTCCTCACTCTGTCTTTCCTCTATCCTCTTCCACTGTCTTTCTGTCTTTTTCTTTCTCTAAGCGGCCCCCACTGCAGCCCAGGAGCTATCCAGTGCTGAACGTGTTTTCATTTTTTTCCCCCCTGTTTTTTTTCTCCACGAATGGGAGAGAGAGGGAGTGTATGCATGTGCGTGTGGTCCGTACAGTAGAGCACACACACAGCATCGCATTCGTCCATCGTCTCTCTTCTTGCCTGCTCTCCATTTTCTTTATCTCCATCCCTCATTCTTTTAGTCCCTTTCTTTTTTTTCGGGTCCTTTCTTTCTTTAAGTTAAACAGATACACGGATACACGATTCATCCTTCGCTGCTACACTGTTTTTTTGCTCCAGGAGTCTTTTTTCCCCCCAATTTTTCCCTTCTTTGACGTCCATGCGTAGTGCTTCTTGTGTGTGTGAATCATGCCCCGCTCCTTTCTGGTGAAGAAGATCAAGCTGGATGATTTCTCCTCGTCTCCTGTGGTGGCATCTAACCATCATCATCATCACCATCACCTGGATGAATCCTTCACTTTCACACGCTCTATCACGGACTCTGTAACCAGTTTGGGCATCCGGCTCAGTGAGAATGGTGAGTTTGTGTGTATGCAAGTGTGGTATATCTGTCACTTTATGCAAGCACATGCTCAATGTCTTTATCTTGCCAGCTACAAGTCACTGCTTTCATTTGAACATATCTGTAGCAGAGCAAAACCAGGGTGAATTTCATGCTGATGATTTTATTTAAACCAGAGAAATATCACCAGATGTTCAGCCTGGTGTTTTGTTGTTTTAGCCTTCTATATAATCCTCAAACCCTTTTTCTCCTCATCCCCCTTTTCTCCCCCTCTCTATCCTGAGCTCCTGCCGTGGTTGTGGACTTTTGTGTGTTTTTTGACTCAGGCAATGTGCAGACACAATCCAGGTCACGGAGTAGTGATTGGCTTATGTAAATAAGGCCATATGACCAGGCTCTGGCATGCTGCTGATAACGGCTTGTTTCACTGCGACTGCTAATGCTAAGTGCTAAGTCCTTTTCCTTATGTGGACAGGCTCCTGTTGCTGCAAGCACAGAGATGCTGTTTGGACTAAAGTGTCCCGGGGCATGATTGGATAATGCTTTTGTCCTTAGCTCATGTTGCCCTTGAGTTTCTACCGCTGTCCAGTCCAGCCCCTATGGCATGTATATTATCATTCTCTCTCTATCCTCCCCCATCCTTCTTTAGAGAACATCTCTCTTCCTCTTTCTCGCAGTCTGTCACTCTCCTTCCCCTCCTTTTGCAACATATGAAACCAAGTCGGGGGGCAGGATTTCAGTCACTGACGCCACAAGAGACCTTCAAGTACAGTACAGAACAACCGGAAGAGAGGGGGTGTTGGGTGTAAAAACATATGAAGGGAAGAAGAATAAGGAAAAATGACAATGCACAAAGCAGTATTGACTATAATCACATGATACACTGTAAATATACACTCACACACCACAGAAAGATAGAGAGACAGAGAGACAAAAGGACAAATAGCATCACAGCTGAGGAAGCTGGCGTCTTAAATACAAACATTCTGGACAAGGCAATGCTAAGCTGGGGACATTATGTGCTCCCTTATTCTCTCTCTCTCTCTCTCTTTGTCTCACTCTCTCTCTCCCTCTTTGGGCAGATTTGGGTAGCAGATGTCCGCTCCCCTCTGTCGTGCTATGATGTTTTTTCAGAGATAAGCTGACAGGAGATTTAGACTGAGTGGGAGAAAGGGTCAGAGAGGAAGAAAGTGTTGCTTTCCCACCTGTTGCAAAAACAGCAAATTCAGTCATATCAGAGCCAGAATGTTTTATAACTGATGGCTTACAAAGAAAACTAAAAGTAGACACGTTTATTCTTACATTTGACTTGATATCCTGTAGGCTTTCACATTGCGATAGTAAATGGTGTAGTAGTAGTGTTTATATAATATATATATATATATATATATATATATATATATATATATATATATATATATATATATATATATATGTATATATATATATATATAATATATATATATATATATATATATATATATATAAAAAACAACAACAGTCTCATGTGATGTTGTGATATGTTTGGATGTGATATTTTTGTATTGTACGGTTAATATAGACACATTGGCTTACGTTGCTTTTTTCAATCTTTAGTGATGTACCAAAACTGCTCACTATTGCATTAAAAACTGGTTAATGTTAGACAGAACTGGAAAAAACAGCTCTACACTTGTGTGATTTTTGCCAAGCATCAGCACTACTACTAATAGAGCTCCAGGTCTATTACTTCAAGAACAAAGGCTTTAACAGTAAAAGATTCACAATAATACTTTACGTAGCATTCTTCAGTTTTTTTTTTATTTTTTTAAAAAGAGCTGTCTAATTAATTAATTGTTTATTTTTATGATTACAAATGGGAGACAGTGATTGTTTTTATTAAGAGAGACCATCACTTTAGGGTCAATGTCAAAGTTAATCCATTACACTGGTGCCTGTTTGAGGTGCTTTGGATAAGCGCATGTGCTAATTGCTATGATGTGAATGCTATGAGCCCTATAGGAGGGGGTAGGGACATAAGCATAAACATAAAAATTGAAAATAAATCAATTTTTATCTAGCTTATAATTTACTAGTTTGTAGGCATATATACATTTGTGCATTTATACAAATTTACATTTATAGTCTCTTGTAGGCTGGAGCTTAATTTAAAGAAGTTAATTACTTTTTTTCTCAGTTCCTCATAAACCATAATCTTAGGAAGATCTGATTCCTGACACCTCTGTATTGGCAAGTTTGTTAATGGCCTTCTATCTCCAGCCACAGCAGGAAGTAAAGGTGCTGCTCTGATCGAAAGGGCAGAATGGTGGCCTAATACAGGCATCTCACAGAGGCTGAAGCCTTAAAATACTCTGCTTTGCATTGCACTATTGACTGACACACAATCACACCTATTTTGATTTAAAAAAAGGCTTTGCACTTTAGCAGAACATCCAACTTAGGCTAACATGGACCTGTTGCACACTGAAAGGCTTCACATTCATAACCTGCTGCTTTATCAACTACTGTAAGAAATGCTAGATATCAGATGCTTGTTTACATTTTTACTTTTATTTAATTTAAATGAAATGTAGATGGTAAGGTAAGAAGACTAAGAAGGTGAATGTAAGAAGGTTCCTTAGTGCTAATTTATTTCATACTGTTATTAAAAAAATGAAAATGAAAAGCTGGTATCTTCTATCAATGGTACCTTTTATACCTTTAATTTGCATCTTTGTCCCAAAAATGTGGATATAGGATTTAAGATGCATAAATAGTCCACAATTAGAGTAGCGGTATACTTTTCAGACTAAAGCTCTAAAGGTTCTGTATACTACATGCATGCTAGTAATATATAGTTACAATTGAGTATCCATTTTTTTCCCTGAGAGTATAGCAACTTCTCCACTAAAATGCATCTGAAAATATTATGATAGCATTACAACAGTAATGAATAGAGACCAATTAAGGCTTTCAAATTTATTAAAACTCCTGACAGCCTACATATCAATGTATTGTGGTATATACGAAGTAGTTAATTGATATAAATAAGCTCATTCTTCATACTTCATATTGTACTTCCACTTGCCTGATACTAATGCTATCTATCGGATCATTATCATGTGCATGGCTGTGCTGGGATTTTATCATGCGTAAGCACCTTAAGCACTGAGAAGCTCGCTGAGCTTGCCTTCCTCTACAGGCACTGCTTCCAGAATTGCTGTGCAGTGAAAAGGCTGCGGGAGTGCAGGGCATTAAAAGCGCTTTAATTGCATGTCTAATAATGATCCTGGCCCTTCAAGGCACTTCAACAAGCTTACGGCAGCAAGGCAGGTGATGTTGTGACCCTCGATGGACAATAACAGCAATTTCCTCCTCCTCCTCCTCCTCCTCCTCCTTCTCCTCTCTTAATTCGTTTGCTCTTCTCTTTGACTGTAGCTCAGTTACTGAAACCGTCATGTCTCTTCTTATTCTTTGGTACTTTCATGGTGCTTACTGCACGACCGGTTGCACTGCTTTTTACAGCAGATAGCCTATTGATCAGCATGGAAACGGTGAATTTCATTAACAGGCAGTCAATACTTCATTTCTTTTGGTTTGCTGCGTTCAGAGGGCTGCTGGAATGGCTTTTCCCCGACACTGTCTAGTTCTCATGTTAAATGTGATAGAGGATTTCTCACCCAGTGTGCGACGCGATAGCTATTAGGTTAAAAACATCGAGACGAACGGCTGCCACTCCGGCGCGGATATAATGTGGCTGAAATGATTTAAAAGACCCAGCGGCTGCCAGGAAACCTTTTAGCAGAACCCGACTGTCTCTCTCTCTCTCTCTCTCTCTCTTTCTCTCTTTCTCTCTCACTATGTCTCTCTCTGTCTGCATCTCTGAATGATGTGCCAGGGGTCAGTCATTTATCTAGCAGTGAACAAGTGCAAAAAAGGGGTTGCTTTGCGTTGAAAGAGCAGTCAATATGTCTGGCTTCAGAATTGCTTTATTAATATTACTCTGAGCACTGACTCTACTTGAATGTCTGACTGTATTTCAAACAGGACTAATGTGGGCCCTGGAGTGAGGAAAAGAATAATGTAGCTTGTGGCATAACACAAGCCCTAGCACTGATTTCTTATCATGGAATAATAGAAAAGAAAATTAAGCATACAACCACTTACCCATGGAGGCCATTTGGTAATCTTATCGAAGAAATTTAGCTAATCAATAAGATTGTTTCATCTAAGAGAGATGAGAGAGAGAGAAATTGCAGCAGCAGGGGGTGTCTGTACTCTCAATACAGTTGCACCACTTAATAAGCCATTATCACTGTGTTAAGACCCTTTGTAACATACACACATTCACTTCAACACACAATTAGACACACAGTATTGAGCATTTTATGTACTCTGAAGTAAGGAGACTGCAGATAGTAGGTTGGAAATACACAATCATCAACATCATCATCATCATCATCATCATCATCATCATCATCATCATCATCAACACCTATTAGCCAATGAATATTGGTATCACTTTAATGCTAATGCAATTTAACTGCAGTAATAAACAGTTAGAGTGTTCTTATTGCAATAACATTATTTGAATGAAGAAATTAATTTCATGTCAGTGTAATAATTATACACATTAGCTTGAATAATTATACTTCTATTTAGTCATTAGTGATAAAGGCATATTAGCATTAAAGGTGGTGTCAGTAATTTATAAGTCAAAACACTTTCTGACATTCTGGTCTCTGTGGCACCCAAGATTGTAAATGAAAGAAAAAGCTTTTGTGGGCCATCAACATCCAATCAATCAGGACTAGGGAGAGTTTCTGTTTCTGCTGCTCATATGGACTACTGAATAAGAAAACTGGTGACTTGAACTAGTTTTAAGACATTGTAGTATAGATGTTTTGGGGCGTGGCTCTGAATATAGGAGCTGGATTTGTTAACATGATGAGTTTCGAAACCACAAACTTAAGACCAGAATTGTTGACTGTACATTTAAGCCTGAGTGCATCTCCTCTCTTCTTTCCCCAGGCTACATCCAGGACTACATCAGTCCATCAGCTTATCAGGGTGAGAAGAAGCTTAGCTCGGCTGTGTCTGACCCACTCTATGCTCCGGTAAACAGTGGAGGAGAGGAGTACTGTGAGCCAGACTTGGAGCATCCGGATAGCCCTCAGTCCGGTCTGACGGCCCGTGGCTACTACAGTGGTGAGTCCGAAAGCCAGAGTGACGGCTACACGGCAGACGGCTTCTTCATCTCAGATGGCCGTTCACGCAGGCGAGGTGATGCCAAGGAAGCACGCAAAGGTGCTGTGGAAACAAAAGAATCAGGCGCGAGACACACATGCAACGAGTGCGGCAAGACATACGCCACATCGTCCAACCTGAGCCGCCACAAGCAGACGCATCGCAGCCTGGACAGCAAGATGGCACGCAAGTGTCCAACGTGCGGCAAGGTGTATGTGTCTATGCCAGCTTTGGCCATGCATGTGCTCACACATGACCTCAAGCACAAGTGCAGTGTGTGCAGCAAGGCGTTCAGCCGCCCTTGGCTGCTGCAGGGCCACATGCGCTCACACACTGGCGAGAAGCCATTCGCATGCGCCCACTGTGGCAAAGCCTTTGCCGATCGCTCCAACCTGCGCGCCCACATGCAGACACACTCTGCCTTCAAGCACTACCGCTGCAAGCGCTGTCACAAGACCTTTGCGCTCAAGTCGTACCTGAATAAGCACTATGAGTCTGCCTGCTTCAAGGGCTCCGGAGATGAGGATGAGTCCGGCTCTGAGAACTGAGCACCACACATGGAGAAAATGGATGAGAGGGGAAAAAAATTCTACATTTAATTAATCCTCCACTAAGCCCTTGTACACACACACACACATACACACACACACACACACACACACACACACACACACACACACACACAGAAACAAATGCGCCTTTTCCCTTCCTTTTTTAGAAAGCAATATTTTCGCTGAGATCACTTTGGGGAAGAAAAAGCAAAACAATAATGAGAAGACAATAATGAACCAATGCTGGATTTTTCTTCACTCTTATTGCTAAATGTCCACAGATACATGAAAACATATTCCAAGACTCTGTTCCTTTCTCTCTCTCTCTGTCTCTCTGTCTCTCTGTCTCTCTCTCTCTCTCTCTCTCTCTCATTCTTTCTCTCTCTCTCGCTCTCTTATACACACACACACACACACACACACACACTTATTATGAGGCCTGGCATGTGAATTTTTATCAATGACTATAATAATAATAATCATAAAAATAATAATAACAACGATAGTAATAATATTTAGAATCCTGATATTTTATAGCAAATCATATGAAAACAAAACAAAAAAAGGAAAACAGAAAAGGACAACAGTGTTCCTTCTTTTTTAGAAACAAACAAAATATGACCTCATGTATTTTTATGCTGCTTTTTTTGTTTTGCTAAGAGCTGAATTCTTTTGCAACTGCCAACTTTTATGACAATGTCAATAATGACAGTATTTGCAAAAAAAAAAAGGCCACTAAAAAGTTGAAAACTTTTTTTCCGCCAGTCTTTAGTAATTTTAATCCAACAGGTGTTATTTTTCTATTACAGTCCCAACCTCCAGCATTTTATTTATTGTCTTTGGTTGTGCCAATCAACCCGATATTCCATCGAAGAGTGATCTTTGGGAATTTGAGTGTTTTGTGGACTCTTCAGAATAATAGTGTTTTTCTCACCATGCGCAGATATCAAGGACTAAACAAGGAAGGTGTAACTTAAAGACACTTCCGGTTTAAAACCTGTTGCTTTCGGTCCTGTTTAACAGGATGCAATATCTCAGTATCTGAATCATTCTCACAATTCACGGTGACTCTAATGATGACATTTAGAAGCAATCTCAACCCACAATGCAGGTCTTCCTCTGCCATTTTGGCTCAAACTGACTCTTCAAGTGTTCCCTCTACCTGGAAATACTCCCGCCCCCCATTCTAGCTATTACCTCACTAAGAGGCAGGTACGACCTCTGACCCGTCCATCCCAAACTCACTGTCCATCATTCACCTCTGTCAAAACAGTGACCTCATTTCTTACCACATCAGTGTTATTTTATTTATGTATTTATTCATATACTATTTATTCTTTTATTTAATTATTTATTTTTTTCTTATTTATCAATGTTATTTATTTAATTTATTCATCTGTGTATTTGGAATACTAAATACCACCACTGACCTTGTAAAATGCTGCTCTTGAAAGAAAAATGTTTATATGCATGATGAAACTGTAGGAAAGAAAAAGTCCATGTGACTTCTAGCATTTTTTGTCTTTTTTTTTAATTTTTTTTTTTAAGAGGAACAATGTACACGTTTGAAGTTGAGAAGTTGGAATGATTCTTTGTTTCACAGGCAATAATTCTTCCTTGGCACGGCAATGGACTTGTATAATCATAGCTGTCCTGTCTGCAGACCACTTAGGGCAATAAATGAACGAGCCTGAACACAAACCACAAAGTCATCCTCCATCTCGTTGTTGTCATTTTTATTTGGGATAAATTAGCACTGGGTTGGGAAAATCATCCCTCAGTGATGCCTGGGCACACATTCCACCCTGATAGTAGCACCAACTTCATTTATATCCATAAACATTACTCATTTCATCTCCAGTGTAAAATAAATCACAATTAAACAAGCCGTTTTCATTTCTAAGCCTGTAGTGACTAGCAGGGCTCTTAAAAGCAAAATATGAGGTCGTTTATTTTTTCCCTAGTTTCCCCTGTCATCCATTGTAGCCAGGAATTTCACCTAATTAACTCTGAATTAACACTGGTGCTGATGCTGTGTAATCTACACTTGACATTCAGTCAAATGAATTGATTACTATTTACTTTTTTGTCATGTCGACACAACATACAGTATGACGTAACAATACATGAGGACAATGACAATATCTAGAAATATTCTTTTAAAATTCCAGTTACATTAAATTTTCCTGCATACAAAAATTCAGAACCGTAACAAATATAACTGAATGTTATTATGACAACAGTTGCCATCTAATATAACAACTGATGATAGGTTTAGGGCTTTAATTCAGACAATTCAATCTGTTTGTTTTTTATAGTTTCACTTCATATGCCTGACCTTTAAGTAGTGCTATAGACTCACAGTTAAAGCACATCCAGTCCAATTGTCTTCAAACATTATGATTTCAGTGTCCAGTTATTCTTTTAAATATGCCATGTTGTCAGTTTGATAAACGTAGACGAGAGAGGGTAAATAACAAGAAACATGAAGTCTGTGGAAACCTTTGAGGAAATGTGTCTAGCCCTGTAGCTAAACACTGGTCTGATGAGCTGCCTTCAGCTAGATCATTTACATTAATGCATATGATCTGAACAACTGGTTCTGCTGCAGTATTTATTCTAGTACTCGTTTTTGGCCCTCTGAAATATTTTTGTCTGGTCCATATTCAAGCTGCAAGTTTTAAGCACATCACTGCCTTCCTTTACAGAAAAACCTTTCCGTGAATTATTACACATTTTTTGTAGACACATCAAGCGAACATTTCACATCATATGGTGGATCATATGGATTTAATTTTCCACATATGATTTTCACACATGATTCATTTAATTTGTCCCATGTAGGTCATGTGGTTCGGTTTTTCATGTGATGAGATACTAGTCACATAATCACATGTGAAAGGTACGTCTTTTTTTTTTCTTAACAAAAGATAAGTGAAACTTACTCTGACTAATTTGTGAATCCTTACAGACGTGGTTAGATAAAGTCTATCAAAGAATCAACATTTTCAGATATAATAATCTAATGCTAACACTGAAAACAGTGCTGCCACAACGGCATTTAATATCTTTAATAGCGTTGATGCCGATCGAGCAGCATGTACAAGATTAAAGGATAAATAGTCTCAGTTATAGCTAGGTCATTATGATCATTTTCAGCATGTGTACTGTATGTATCATCATTTACCCCAATCAGCGTCCTGCCTTTGAAGTCAGGCTGCTGAAAATAAGCACTGAAACAACAACGATTATCAAGATTACCTCCATCCGTGGCACATTTAGGCTGCACTTTTATCTGTGCTACAGATGGAAGAGGCAAATCAGAAAAGGTCTCTAAATGAAGTGGGCCAGGGATGGAGGTTTGTCCGAAGGATAGTGATGCTATATTTAATGGCTTGTCTTGCAGAGAGAGGGAATCTGACAGGTCAGAGAAACCTGCAGGCTAATAATCGAGCATTACAGTGCGGTCTGTACGTGCACCTAGCTTTCAGCTGTTTTAAAGTGTGCTAAAAATAAAACCTCATGGAAAGAAGGACACATACACTGCCTCATTATGTCCTCCTCATCAGTGAAGATGCCTCTGCGCTGTGATGTGAAGCGTAGCTTCTAGACAGGCGGCGTTTGACGTTGGGTCAGGAACAAGGTTCAAAGCGAATATCTGTCACCAGTGACAGGGTGAAGTAAACAGAACAATAACAACGGCACCGGTGGCGTGCAGCAGTGAGACACAATTCTGTTCAAACGCTGTGATGTAGACACAGAGTGTAGTATTAGGACAGTGTCGTATTATTATTCTTTCCTAGAAGTTCCAGATTAGAGCTCAGTGCAGTAAATGATGGAGTCTTAACTGAGTATGAACGTCCTCTCCTTTTCATTTATATCTCTCTGTAGTTTTTTCCACTCGTATCCCTTCTCTCTTTTCATCCTGGCCATCATTCTCTTCCTCTCTCTCTCAGGGTGAACAGGTGCTAGTGGACAGGCGGGGAGACAGAGAGAGAGAGTAATTGAGGCTGAGTCTGACCTTGACGAGGAAGGTCGAGGCAGCAGCAGGCGAATGCACTGTCAGCGCTTTGCATATTCTAAATCGGATGACACAATATCCGTAATAGTGCGAAACCCACGGGGAATCAGAGATGAGCTTCTCTGCCCATCCCCTCGCCTCCCACCCTCTCTTCCTCCATTCTCTCAATCCATCCATCCACCCATGCATCCATGACCTCTCTCTTAACAATCGACTTTCATTGTCCTCAAATCAGTGTGGTTCAAGTCTGCGAGTGCAGCAACAGAGACAGCATGTAGACTCTTTTCCTGCTCTCAGCTTCTCAGCCCAGTTCATTACCCACCAATGCATCATGTCTGTGAATGAGTCATTATGTTTCATCTTTCGCTCATTTGTCTTTTTCTCTTTTTTTCTTGCATACCAGCTTTCAAACCATAAGCCTAAGATTAAAAGCAATGATAAAACCCACTGAATAAAGAATTGTTTTATTATGCAAAGCCCTTAGTAACATGAATAACCGCCTTTACAAGGACATTTGAAGATTTATGACTAGCTTTACCTCTCTATTTTACTTTGCAATCAAATTATAAACCATTTTTAATGTATGTCAAGCAATGTCAGTATGAAGATGGGAAATCCGGTCGACATGTTGTCCAAAGGTCACAGTTAGCTCATAAGGACTATCACCAGAGGACTACCAACGGAATTTCACGGAAAAACATTGTTCCTCTCTTTGATGAACTTGTAAATATGTTTGTAAATATGTCACAGCAATAATACGAAACTGCATGTGAAAAAATATCTGATCCTTTTGCTTTTCCTCTTTTCTTAGAATTTTTTTGCTTTGTATAAACTGGTACCAGTAAAAGCCTGGACAGAAAACACAAAATCAGGGACATGCCTTCTTTAGCTAATTATCTGCTGTCGTCTGCGCTGACCAGTTGTTGTCAACATGGGATCATTCTCTGTATTAGGAGATCTGTTGATGTTCTCTCTCTTTCTGTTTTTTTTTTCCTTCTGTCTTTTGTCTAAGTGCCCAGCTTGGCTGCGCAGTAATGAAAAGTGCCAAAAAATAAAAGTATAATTTCCATAACAAAAGCCTTCGACTTATGGCGGCCTTCTCACAAGCCTCCATATGGTCCTCAAGCGACAGAATTTAGATTTTCACTCTTCTTTCTTACTCTCCCCACACTCTCTTACTCTCTTCTTTTTTCAAAACATGGGGAAAAATGTTAAGCCATGACTGAGAATGAGTGGTTTGGATTTTTTTCTTACTTTTCTTTGTACCACTGTTATTAGAAGTGGGGATAATACTGGTGATGACGATGATGATAATGACAATAATAAAACCAATAGCACAAACGATCTAATGTTTCTTGTCATTAAGGTTGCAGTTTCAAAGTCATGCTTCAAAGTAATGCTGCATTTATCTGAATTATTGAATATATATATTCAATAATATATATATATATATCGGTGTATGTGTACAGTATGTCAGTAAACTGCTATACAGCTAGGTGTAACATTTACTATAAATGCTACTTTTTTATTTTTATATTACTCTTTTTATTTTATAACTGCACTGCACATTACTCTTGACACATTGCTTTCCTGGAACAGTTGAATAAAACACTTTGGATTGTGTTGTTATTGCCAAATAATTGACATAATTACTGTTATCAACCTTAAGATTCATATTTTCCAATAACATAAAAATATCCTGATGTGTTTTATTCCTTTTACACTGCAGCAGTTTACCAGTGATTACATTTTCACTGTACACAAATCTACACATGTATTATTATTATTATTATCTATTTTGTGAAACATACAAAACAGCTCCTGTAATTACTTACCTTACATCATTATAACAGCTATAAATATTTAAAAAGTTCCCTCATCAGCCTCTAAATTTGTTCTTTCTATAGTTATATACTAATATATACTTCTTATATGCTTCTATACTACTACTACTACTACTACTACTACTACTACTACTACTACTAATAATAATAATAATAATAAAAAAACAGCTTGACATGTTACAGAGTAACTGGAAAAGACAAAACCCTTCCACCCCTACAACCTGCAAAACTTCCCATAATGTAAAACTTAAAGTTGCAGCTTCTGTTTAAAGCTGTTTAAAGCACAGACACTGGAGACTCCTTCCAAACATGCTAAATAAATATCTCCTCAGAGACAGCTTCACTATATCAACAATTACAGATGCTTTTATGTGCAGTGTCTGCCATAAATGTCCCTGTGTAAGTTGTTACTATAGAAACAATGATGTTTCTATGATGACTGAACACATTGAAGCTGGACCTATGGTCAGAGATGCAACAACAACAAGTCTTCTGACCAAAACAAAATCAACAATAATGTAGTATATAATATAGTTTAACTTATCTTCTTTAAAATATACTAGGGACAAATTACACAAACACATGTGCATTTACTTTTTTTCCCCTCAATATAAGGCACCAGCTCTTAGATTTAGATTCATTTACATTCAATGACTTCCTGCCCCATTTCCCATAAACACTCCTGTCTCACTGTTAGGAGCAATTTAATACCAGTACCTTGTAGGTCAGGCTGCTAAGAGGCTATTAAAGGGACATTCTCTATGCATTCATGAGGCCCTGCCACACAATCATACTTCCTGTGATAGACATGCAGACAGCAATCACAGAGCAGGTATTCGTCCAGACACCACAAATACATCTGACATGCGAGGAAAAAGTGGCTCTTGAATGCTGATCCAGGACACACCGTCCCTGCAAGAGTTATCCCATGATCCATTATACCAGACTGTAATCCATTATGCAGGACTGCTCTCAGATCAGTGCCAGCAAACACGTTGGGAACAGCATGAATTTGAAGGCACAAGCATCTGTTCTGGTGCTGTTATTGATGATTCTTAATGATTAAAATTTAATGGAACATTGATTTTATGCTGGACCAGAGTGTTTTCCTGAGGTGGGGTGTGAAGAAAAAAGAAGGAATTGAGTAAAACTGAATTATGAGCAGCATGAGCAGGATTATCGTAGCAAGTGGGGTTCAATCACAGCCTCCTTCAGTGTCCTACAGCTGCTGAAACCTGAGCACGAGAGAGTGAGAGAGAGAGAGAGAGAGAGAGAGAGAGAGAGAGAGAGAGAGAGAGTGGAAAAAGAGGAATGGGCTTTATTATTCATTGATTTAGCACCTCATATCTAAAATATTCATATGAATTACTCATAACATTTTCTATGATACAGTATTTCCTGTACATTCGACATTTTAGAAATGGACATATTTGTGAACAGACATCAATGTTCATAAATAAACTATAAACACAAATGACATTGATTATAATTTCTATAATTATATATGTTTGTAATTTATTTTAATTTATGTCTATTTGTCATAATTGCCACTGTGTAATGATTTATAGCCTAATTATTTGAGGCAGCTATGTGGATGATTTTGAAGAATAGCACTTTCCACTTGACCGTGTAATGTTTAGCAATAAATGGCTTCTAGAGTTAATTATTTAGAATATTGCAGGATATTGCTCAACGAACAGAAAATGGGACATAAATGAAATGAAATAATAAACAGATGTGTAGTAGTTTTATTTAATTTTTTTAATAATTGATTTATGATGTGCTCAAGCAGGGAGATTTATAACCAGATGCTGCGTTCTTAGAAAAAAAAATCAAACAAACTTTTACATTTTGTGCATATTAATGTATTGGGTTGCCAATATTACGTACATTTCTGAGATTCTATTTATTTTTAAGGTTTGATATGTTTTCTGGGTTTTGTTCCAATTGCTCAAATTTAAGGTTAACACAAACAAAAGTGAATGCTGATATTCCTAATTAAAAGAAGAAAAAAACTAATACTGTAGAAATGTTTTTTCCTTTTTGGTTTGTCTCATGTGAGTGCTATCCTACAGGGTGGAGGTCTTTACAAAGCCATTAAAGGATAAATTATTAATACAGTCTGCAATATTGAATACTCAACAGTGAGATGCTGAGTTGACAGAGGAGAATCTGACCCAGCATAATCCCTGCAGCATGGTAACTGTGAGAACATGGAGAGGATGGATGCTTCAGATATTATGCTTAGAAACAAGAGGAGTGCAAAGAGTGAGCCATGAGAATTTCAAAAGAAAGTGCTCAAAAGAAAGTAAACATCGAAACTAAAAAGTTTAACATTTCGGTTACAAATGTCCAAGTTAGCAACTAACATGACTGAATGTCAACATTCATTCATTGTCTACCGCTTATCCGAACTATTCTCAGGTCACGGGGAGCCTGTGCTTATCTCAGGCGTCATTGGGCATCAAGGCAGGATACACCCTGGACGGAGTGCCAACCCATCACAGGGCACATACACACACTCTCATTCACTCATGCAATCACACACTATGGACAATTTAGAGATGCCAATCAACCTACCACGCATGTATTGGGTTTGGACTGGGGGAGTAAACCAGAGTACCCGAAGAAAACCCCCGAGGCATGGGAAGAACATGCAAACTCTACACACACATAGCAGAGGTGGGAATTGAACCCTCAACCCCGGAGGTGTGAGGCAAATGTGCTAACCACTAAGCCACTGTGCCCCTCCCGAATGTCAACAATAGTTTTTAATTAGTAACCATAACTGATCAGTTTATGGCTATAAATATGACAAAGCAAAGCCATTATGATACGTACTTGTTTCATAGTAGTGCTTTATGTTCTCACTTTTGACTAGCATCATGAACTCTAAACAAAAGATACATGTCTTTTTTCAGCTTGATGCACCAGTGCAACATATATATATATTTATATATATATATATATATATATATATATATATATATATATATATATATATATATATATATATATATATATATATATATATATATATATATATATATATATATATATATATATATATATATATTTTACAATTATTTATATTTTATATTTTATATTTTATTATAACATCATTACGTTTCTTCTCAGACCTGAGAGGATGAATAACATGTGATGTCTATGATCATCTGTGAAAACTTTTCATTTATGATCCAATGTCTCTAGTCCTTTAGCTAATCACTAGACTGATGCATTGGCTTCACCTAAATTATTTACATACAGTAAATGCATGTGACTGGTCTCATCAGTGAATCTGCTTCATACCTTAAGCAGTGCTAGATCTTGTATAGAAATCTATAATTACTGAACTATAGTCACTTTTCATATGGGTCATTTAGGGAAACTGTTTTAACTGACTTCGTCTTAGTCTTGTTTTATGTAGCTTTGTGTTTTTTATAGCGGCAGGTTTCTGGAGGAACGTTGTTTCATTTCACTATATGCTGCACCAGCTACATATGGTTGAAATGACAATAAAAGCTTCTTGACTTGACTTGATTTTTTTATATGTTAATTGGCTCTGCTACTGTATTGTTTTCAAGCACCCAGTTAAGTCAGCTGAAATACTTTGTTGGATCCACATAACTAAGGATCATAGCTCTGCTGTAAATTTGATCATTAAATAATCTACACTACTCTCTTATGAGTGTCAGACTGCTCTTTGCTTCATTAGGATGCCCTCTGCTGGTGAAGGTTGTGTTCCTATACACATTTACTGGGCATCTATACAACAAATGCTGTAAAAGCACTTCCAGACAGAACAGGTTTTTATTCTGCTCCCACTCCATATACCTGAAACAGGTCATCAGGTCTAACATGTGCTTTCCCTAACAAATCAGAATTGATATAATGTATGTTGATGTACAGCACATGGTGATGGCTCTGTTTCAAAAAATGTATGTCTCATGTATGTCTACACTTCTTAGAATGTGCCAGCACAGAGAGACATTGCATTCAATACCATTTTCAGACTGATGAGCGTCAACCAGTTCTGCTCATGAAATACACACTTATATTGAGCTCAGGCCTGCAAGCTACAAAATATACTTGAACTTATAAAATATAGGGATAACCCTTAAGCTCAAAGCAAGAGGAAATTTATAAAACTTGATTTAAATGAAAAAAAGGAGAACTGAAAGTAAGGCAAAGATTACATCTGAGACAAAAACTCCACCTAATTGTATAGCATGCCAAAATAGACCAAAGTGGCATTTGTTAATTTGGGACAAATACCTTGCAAATTGAAACAGGGTAGATATTTTGACTTTTGCTCATTAAAGTAGGTCTGTGCATATCCTGTATGTTTTTTTTTCTCACTTGCGTCCACATGGGCACAGAGTTTAAGTTTTAATTATCAGCTCAGCTTTTAATAATGAAACAGTGAGCAGTGCTCTGGACAGAATCCATTTGGAACATCCCTTTGGACAGGATAATAATGAACAATATACAAAGGCTTGGCACTGGAGGATGTTTTGGAAGACTGCAGTAGTACACTGGGGTAGTTCTTTAAATCCTGGGCAAACAAGTCATGACGTGCTGTATCTGCTGGTTTGAACAGCATTCATTCATTCATTCATTCATTCATTCATTCATTCATTCATTCATTCACTCACTCACTCACTCACTCACTCACTCATTCATTCATTCATTCATTCATTCATCTTCAGTTTCTGTTTTATTTTAAGGGCCATGGTGGATCTGAAGTACATTGCAGAAAAGACTGGAATATTGAGGAAATATTTAAAAAGTTATATATGCCATTCCAGAATAATTTCTATGCCTAAGTAAGTCTTGTTATTGTATGACAAAATGCAGCTTTGTTAGTAACTGATTCAATTGCATTATAGATCTGTATCAGATATCTGCAAATCTTCCTCTTTTCAGTAAATCAGGCACTGTGCAAACAGCCACAAAGATGTGACTTGTATAGAACTAGAAAGCAAAAGAAAGAACGTTCCAATCTAATCTCTACTCAAGCTTCTGCCACAGAATGCTTTAAACCCATGACTGCCTTTTTCTTCAGCTCCGTTTTACATTTCCTGCAGCTTCCAGACACTGCTATTAAATACACACTTGTTTCAGAGTCGACAGTGTGTCTTGGTCTTGGTGCAGAGCTACGGAGACAGAACGAGCACCGCAGCCTCATTAAAAGGCTTCTCTTCTGTGTAGCGTTTCATCGCCTGTGACGGCCAGGCTCTTTAGCTGGCTGTGTTTGATGTTTTGCGTTGTTTGTGTGCAAGCCCATCTGCTTGGTCCTCTCTCCGCTGGCAGGAGGTCCACGTTCCCCTTCTGCCGCTCCACTGATGCGCTGTCATGGTGTTCAGAAATCCGAACGCCGCACTCTTCATCAGCCATCCGTGGAGCAAAGTCAAAGAACGAGGAAATTTCCACTAAAGAACAATTTTCAAGGAGATGGGAGGGGAAGAGGTGATTTGTGGTTTTGGAATGAAAAGCATCATAAAATCCTGAAGTAAAAATGAAGTGTTTTTTGTTGTTTGACTCTGCTTATGTAACTGTTCCTGAGTTTGCTGTGTAGTTAATTTGATGTGAATTCATTAAAGAAACTTAAATTCATAACTGAAGCAGAAGGAACATGAAGTGTTAAAAATCCAAATTTGACAATCTGTACAAATAAACTCAAACTAGAATTTACTTCTATGCAGGAAGTCAAGGAAAGGAAAAGGACGGAAAGGGGGAAAATACATAGAAAAAATTATATAAAATCTAAAATATAATTCCAAGCAATAATTCAGGAGTCAAACATATGTCTAAGAACAATTTTAGACTCTTTGCCCAAATAAAACCTTTGAGAAAACAAATTTTTATGAATGGAAACAAGGCTGAAGAAGTACTATACAATAGCAATCAATTCCAACCAGCTCCACCAATGTTCAAAAGAAAACATACACAGACCTATTTTAAGTAGTGGCTGAGGCTGATTCCTTTCTAGCCCAGTCTGTAGATTCTAACATCTTATTGTTGGCAGGGATGCTAAATTCCCCCAATTAATTCTTCAAACCAACTTCACTGACTCAGAATGCCTATTTAGTACCTAGAAGTAAATAGATGGTACAAGAAGTTTACTTAATTTTCCATACATAGTAATTGTCCAATCAAAGTAAGTTTTATGTACTTTGAATGAAGATGCTAGATAATAGCAACTGCAGCTTTTCTGTTGACCTCACTTGCTACACAGCATGATTATGGACTTGAAACCCTAGCCTGTCTCTCAAACAGTTCCTATGTACAGTACATACAAAATAGTGTTATATCCCTTGCATGACTGAAGAGATATCAGTTTTTTTGTAACAAAGCTCCAGAGGCAGGTGTGTTAGGATCCATATGCAGAGTTTATTAAACAAGTCCAAATCAACAGTCAAGAAGTCAATACTATGGGCAGGCAAATGAGGGTCAAAACCAGACCCACGAGCGCCCCTCTGAGCTGTATCCCTCTCAATCCACCAATGCAGCCAATTCCTGTGCCGCCTGGAGTTCAACAGGGTTTTAACACGATAGCTTGCTGCTTGGAGGGGCGTTGCCTGGGTGAGGGCGTGCTGGCTTGAGCAGGGACAGGTGGAAGGTGGGTAAGATGCGGTACAAAGGTGGGAGTAACAGACGATACGTGACCGGGTTAACTTGGTGAATGATACGGAACAGGGTGATGAAAAGTGGGCTGAGCTTGTGACATGGCAACTTTAGTCTCAGGTTTTGTGTAGATAACCAGACCTGCTGGCCCACCTGGAACCTGGGGTGTGGGCGTCTGTGGTGGTCTGCTTGGATTCCCAGACCTCCCAGCTGCAACGGGCCCAGTCATCTATGGTCAGAAAGTCGGAGGGTTCACCTGAATACAGGAGCAGAGGTGGCTGGTAGGCCAGGATACACTGGAATGGGGAGTCCTGTCGATGAGTGTGTGAGAGAGTTTTGCACATATTCTGCCCATGGGAGGAATTCACTCCATCACTGTTGTTCCTGGCTACAGTAGGACTGCAGATACAGGCCAATCTCTTGGTTCAGCCGCTCCATCTGCCCATTAGACTGTGGGCGGTAGCCTGAGCTGATCCCCAGGTACGTGCAGAATACCATCCAGACCCAAGTTGTGAATTGCGGACCTCGATCTGACACAGTGTCCTCCGGGATCCCATAGGTGTGAAAGACCTGGTGAAACAACATTGTGGCGGTCTCCATGGCCGTGGGCAGGCCCTTCAGGGGCACCAGTCAGCAAGTCACCTTAGAGAACCGGTCGATCACCACTAGGATCGTGTTGAAACCTCTCGAATCCAGGAGGTCGGTGACGAAATCAACCGCCATGGCATGGGTTCAGCCGCCTGGCATTGCGGAGGTTTTCAAGGTTTCTATGATCTGTTAGCACCAGGAATGGGTGGCAGGAACCTTCCAGCCAATGTTGCCACTCCTCCAGAGCCACCTTGATGGATAGAAGCTCCCGGATCCCCACATCATAGTTTACTTCCGCTGGGGTCAGCTTCTGGGAGAAGTAGGCGCAAGGGTACATTTTCCCTGGGTTCCCATCGTTGGGAAAGCACCGCCCGATCCTACAGCTGGAGGCATCCACTTCGACGATGAATGGGCGGCTGGGGTCTGGATGTCTCAGTATGGGCGCTGTGGTGAAACATTTCTTCAGCTGAACGAAGGCTGCATGGGCCTGATCTGTCCATTGTAATCGACTCGGTTTGCCCTGCAGGAGGGAGGTCAATGGGTTGGCTATGCTGCTGTAGTTGCAGAT
Organism: Hemibagrus guttatus; assembly: GCA_033459395.1. Taxonomy (NCBI): domain Eukaryota; kingdom Metazoa; phylum Chordata; class Actinopteri; order Siluriformes; family Bagridae; genus Hemibagrus; species Hemibagrus guttatus. The sequence continues at coordinate 20,792,037 of JAUCMX010000007.1, forward strand.
GAACCGAAATTTGCGAACCCCAGGAATCACTGTAACTCCTTGATAGTGGTTAGCTCAGGCCAGTCTGTCACCGCCCTCACCCTGCTGGAGTCCATTTCAACTCCCCTCTGAGAGATAACATAACCCAGAAACATTATGAAATCCTTGTGAAATTCACACTTCTTGGTCTTCACATAGAGCTGATGGTGCAGCAGCTGAATGAATACCATACTTACATGGCGGATGTGGTCGTCATAGCAGGCGGAGTAGATTAGAATACCATCAAAACAGGCAATAATGTAGCGGCTGAGTAAGTCTTTGAAAATCTCATTAATAAACACCTGGAACACTGCTGGTGCATTCATGAGTCCATAGGGCATGACAAGATATTCAAAGTGTCCTTTGGTGGCATGGAAGGCGGTCTTGTCTTGAATCCATACCAGGTTGTAGGAGCTGCGCAAGTCGAGCATGGTAAAGATCCGGGCCTCTATTAGCTGTTCTAAAGCCGCCGGGACCAATGGCAGTGGGTAGGGGTAGAGCACCGTGATCACATTCACTGCCCAGACAATACGGTGACCAGCAGGTTAGCTCCCCTTCCAGATTATGTGAGAGTCGTGGCGCTGGAGCCAGGGAAAGCCCAGGATGATGGGATTGGTAGGGGTGGAGATGGCAAAAAACGAAATCTCCTTGAAATGTAAGAGTCCGACCTGGAGGGTGAGTAGGTTGGTCTGACGTGTGATGAGGCCATTCCCGATGGGGTGATTGTCAATGGCCGTCACTCACAGGGGAGTCTTGCAGGGCTGGGTAGAAAGATAAAGCTCCTCCACAAGGTCATGGTCGATCAGGTTGATGGCTGCTCTGGAGTCCACTAGGGCTGAGACCACAACAGAATCTTGATCATAGTGCATGGTCACTTGTAACGTAAAACAATGGTTCTCCCTCACCTTGGACGTTGTGGTTCTTTCAGGGCAAGCCAAGACCTGGTGGCCCAAGCCTCCACAGTAGATGCATAGCTGAAGGTGGGCCCGACACTGTCACTTCTTGTGGGACACCTGGGCATGGTCTAGTCACATCGGTTTTGTCCCCTCCTCCCTGGGGTTCCGATGCTCTTCACGTAGCCGGAGTTCGGTGCATAGACGAGGGCCATGGCATTGCTGGTGCAGCAGGTTATCTAGGTAGATGGTGGGGATGTACTCGGACAGAGTGGTGTTCGTGTCCCAACATGCCATTTATGCTTGTAGGGCTGGTTGAAGTCACTCACGAAACACGGCCAGAAGCGCTGTATCGTTCCAACCGCTCTGCGCTGCCAGTGTGTGAAATTTCACGGCGTAATTCGCCGCCAACTCGGAGTCCTGGCATAGTTCCAGCAGCTGTATTGACACGTTGCACAAATGGTGTGATAAGCATGGTTTGTGCTGGTAAGCACAAATGATAGCTCCCTGGCATGCTATCATCACCTGAAGGTGTGCATACTCCACTGGATCTACATTAGGCAAAGTATTCTGTAACGAAGCTCCGGAGGCAGGTGTGTTAGGATCCATATGCAGAGTTTATTAAACAAATCAAAACCATGGGCAGGCAAACGAGGGTCAAAAGCAGAGAGACAAAACACTAGAGATAACCAAAACCGAAAAACACAAACCAAAACTCTGGAAAAACCAAAAGACTAAGCACATATCATACACAGAAATCCAGAAATCAATAAACATATCAAATGGCTCAGTAAGTCACAAGAAACAATACTTCACGATCAAATGCAGTGTGCACGTTGTTTAAATGTCCGCGAACCTGGAAGTTTTCCTTCGCAAGTAGCTCTAAAACTCGGACGAGGGCTCCCTCTGTTGGTCTGACACCGGTGGTGATGTTACACCTATTCAATATTGTGACCAGGCATCATGGAATATGCAAATAATAATGTCACCATCAGAATTTTACACTTTATTTTATTTCAGCTGATATCGTTTTAGAATGTTTTTAGAAACGTTTTAGAAAATTTACAATCTAAGTTGTAAAAATATATGAATACTAATAAAACATACATATACCATGTATAGTACACAAAACAACCACATGTACTTGTTTGTTTTGCATTTTAGTGGTCAGACCTTTTTGCATGTTTGCATGTTCTGCTGAGTCAGAAGCGAAGCTTGTACACAGCAAAGTAGATTTTGATGTGTGTTGCATTAGAAAAATGCCAACTTCCTGATGAACATGATACAAACAAACCAAGCACAGTTTCACCAGGGACCTAGACACAAAACACATTCCAAAACTTTATTATATGGGCATGTGCAAAGACATTCACTTTCACACACAAAGATGAATAATGTCATTGCCAAGCTGTCAAGGTTTGCAATCCTGTTTGCCAGTGGAGTACAGCAGACCTGTCATATTCAGTATTCAGGGTGGGTGGTAAGGCAAAAACACTGGTTTGCGAGACTTCAGTCCTCAGTATCAGCATCACAATCATAGGTTTTGCTAACAAAGCATCAATAAAACAGACATTAAACCAAGCTCAGCAATGAATTGGAGACTCTGGAGGTACTTCCGTGTACTCCATTGTGCTATACACCAATAAAAAAATTCATGGTCATGGCAATAAATTCTGAGCCTATCCTGGGAAAACTTCAAAAGAATTAGAGACCAGCCCATTGCAGGGCACATTCACACACCCATTCACACATTTAAGTGTAATTTATCATAGTCAATCTGCCAATCTGCCTGTATTTGAAAGGTTGGCAGAAACGGGAGAATCAGAAGAAAACTCAATGAGAACACATGGAGAACATGTAAAAACCAAGCTCAGGACTGAAGACTTAAAAAGCTTGGAAAGACTTGAAAAGTTTGGAGACTCTGGAGGTGCTTCCTGTTGCTCCACTGTGCTGCCCACAAACAAAAGTTCCATTCCTGGAACTCAATCTTGGAAGTTCTGAAATTTTACGTTCAACATTTAAGAGCAATAACAATTGTTGGCACATGAAACCCAGTAGTGTGTCATGATGTTACTATATCAATATTTTAACGTAATGTCATCTGGCACTTTTCAGTATGTTACAAAATGTTCACAGTTTGTACAGTGAACTCTATTCTATACTAAGCAATGCTAATGTAACATTGTTTATGGAACTGCATACAGTTTCCATCTAAACAAAAATCTATAGTGAAAATCTAGAGAGTAAACACATAATCACTTTTATTTTAGGACCTAATCAAGGACGTGATTATTATATTCTACTATATCAATCTAACACATTTGAAGAGCTTGAATGATCAGATGAATCATGTGTGATGGCTGACAAACTGTTGCAGAATGCAACTAACAATTAAAACATCAAACAACTGGCCCTATCACGTTGTCAATGAAAATTCCTCAATGAAAAAATTATTTTTTTGACAGAAATTGTGTCCAGAAATTTGATTCAAACCCTAATATAATGTAAAATGTGTAGCAGGCCCTACTGCAGGACAAATCAGCCCTGACAGACAGTCACCAGACCCCTATATAAATCCATTCCAATTACCTCTCTTCCCATTTGCATTGCAAAACCTAATGGCAAAATCTCCTCACTATCATCATCACTTTAAATGCACAGAACTGCATTTGGATGTATGGAGGAGGCGAGGCAGTGAGAGTACGGAAGTCAGAGTGAAAGAATGGGATATAAATAAAAATAGCTGGTGCGTCTAGCGACAGGCACTTGGCAGGTAATTTTCTACAGTAGCTCCGCTCACTCGAGTCTCGTGGGAGTCAAATCTAATATTAACATCTAATTATCATGTGTGAGCTACCCCTCTATGACCTAGTGTAATACACCCCCCCACACCCTGTCAAAATACAGACATGAGGAATGCCAGTGTGATTAGGATGACAGACTTGTGATTTTCAGACTTGTTGGGATTGACAGTGCTTGCCTAATGATGATGTACATTCTCCTTAAAGGGAAGTCTGTAAGTGTATGGCTGACAGCCTGGACTGGAAAAGGCTGTCATCATTTTCTAGTCCGAAACACTAAACAAGGCCCTGAAAATATGCGTTTTGTTGAACGTTATTTTAATGAGGTGCTCATTACTATGTCCAAAGTCATCAAGTCCAAGCACATAGATGTAGATAATAACTGTGAGTTTCTGTTATAATTCATCCTCACTTACTTGCTAAATCAACTAAGACTTACTTGCTAAATAAAACAAAAAGGAATAGTGTTAATAATATTATTAATCTAACAGAAAGAAAGTGATGAGGACTGTCATGTGGAATTAAAATAAAAAACATTAATCTTTGCTTATTATGGTGTAAAGTTGTAATGAATAAATAAAAAAAAATTCCAGAAACTGGAGAGCTGGTATGTCCATAGGTGTTACTGTATAATCCCAGATTAACATGTACATGTACATTTAGGAAAATAAAATAATAATAATAATCAGGGAAAGAAAATATTTAAAAAAAAAAGAAAAAAGAAAAACAGGAAGAAAAGGAAGAAAATAAAAATAAATCTCTAAATGTTTGCTCACAATGGACCTCATTTATCAATCTTTTCTTAATATTTCGTGTAAAAGTCTGCCTAAGTCAAAATGAACTACAAATTTCTGCTGTATTTACAACAGTTTTAGAAATGCTAATTTTCTTTAAACTTACATATATATGTTGATGAATACCAATCATTCATAAATTACCAGCTGTGAATGGCACAGCTAATTTGCATATAAAAAGAAAATGGATTGACATGAAAATGGAGAAAAAATCAAGACATCTAGTGACACCAAGCACATTTTAATGAAAAACTGGAACAAGCAAGTGATTTAAACTCGACAGCATAATGCGTACATAAAAGTACAGTAATCGATCACAAACTATATGATTTCAAGCCAATCCACTGAAGTTCACATTAGTCTTCCTATGAGTAAATTTACACACACTCATGAGTATAATCAGGATATGAACAATTTTCCAAAATACATTTCCAAATTTCGTGTGTAAATGCTTGTGCAAACAATTTATAGATCAGTCTTTTCATATCCAGCTTGATAAAATCAAATATAAATGTTATAAAATCTTTTATCTTCAATGAAGTTATATTTTAGCCCAAATTTTTAGGATGTGAAAAGACTCCTTTAAGTGTAAAAGGACTATTTTGATGTGCTAGTTTATCAGACAAACTTCCACAGATGAAGATAAATGACTGTATTTCAGTGACCCAGTCTTTATTATGCCCACTCATTAGTCATCTTTCACTGTAATGCATAAATAAAATGAAAAGTGCAGTTCTGTGATTTCAGAGATCATTTAGAACTAATGGGAGCAAATGAGCATGACTGTTACCATGGAGATAGAGTTGAAAGATTTGTTTAAAGAAAAAAAAAATGGAATGACTGTTTCAATAGACAAGTGAGACAATCTTTGCAAATTGTCACAGTCTCAAAGTCCCCGATCTAACAAAAGCAGATTTAAGGTTTAGTTGAACACTAGGGCACTTAAAACTAAATCTTTTGACATCAGAGTTAATTACATAGCAAAGAGTTGTGGTGTCAGAATGTATGAGCTGATTTGTGTTGCATTAGCTGAACTGAATTTCAGTTTATGAACATTAAGGTCAATTACAGTAGGTATATTGTGGTCAACAGTGTCTGAACTGTAAAAAGCCATATCAGAATTTGAAATTTGGGATGAAAACAATCAAACCAAAAATATTCCAACTACATGTATATTGTGGTGTTGCAGCTTTAAATAGTGTGTGGTCATTTGCATATCTGTGAGATCCTGTGGATGATGTTTAAAAACAGTTTTCCTTGCCTAAAAACATCTGAGACAAGCCTTTGGTTAAGGCTTTGGCCTGATTTGAATTTTGCAGTTGCATCCTGTCTCAATTGTAAGTCACTCGGGACAAATGATAAACGCTTCAGCCGACTGATGTAAATCATCTATCTAGACCTTTACATCATTTGGCCAGTTTGCGTCCTTGTCAAACAACTAGACTGACCAACTGATCTGGTCAATCTAACCTGATAACACCAGCCAGATCAGCTGGAACCATCTGACTTGCTAGAACCAGCCTGCCACATCTGCCCTCTAAATCAAACTGTATCAATAGAACCACCTTGACCAGCTAGAAACATCTGGGCTGATCCAAACCCCATTATAACCATCAAACCAGATCATTTAATCAGCTGATGCTAGTGATAAGCTAACACTAGCTTACAGACTATTTTTCTGAAACAAAAAGTCATTTTTAAAAATAAGAAATATATTGTCTTTATGTTTATGTTTTCCATCTAGTGGAAGTGAGTTTTATTATATTATCCACTCCAGTTTTCCTGGCCAGCTAACCAGCAAGCCTACTGTTGTCTACTGTAAATTTTTATGTTTGGCAATAAAAGAGCAAGTCCTTTATTTTGACAGTGCTATCTAGAGAGGCTTCTATATGTCTGATGCCTACATTTAAAACAATAAATGTAGTTCTTAAATCTTAGACAAACTGTTACCCAAAAACACCATAAATATGATTCCTGAGAAATGTTTGCATCACGGTTGACCTGAGGCTACGTTTCAGCAAGTGTAGAATGGTTTGTATATTTGGATATATCTGACAGATTAGCCAAACTGTGCATTTCCAAGTCTTAAACAATACTGCAAATATTATTTATTTTGAATAGTTTATTACTATGGAAATACCTCCAGCATTAGTGTATTTATATGAACAGGCATGAATTTATGGTGTGCAAAAATAAAAACAGAACAAAAACAAACAAAAAAACCTTGGCAGGACAATTTGTTCCTACTTTCATAAGAGTTTCTTAACTCTGATTAAGCAGTAGGTTGACCTGTTACAGTAAATTACTATATATTTACAGATATACACCGCTCGGGCATATCATTATGACCACCTGCCTATTGTGCTGCTAAAACTGTCATGCACTGTGTATTCTGCCACCTTTCTATCAGAACCAGCAACAGTAGCTCATCTGTTGGATCGGACCACACGGACCAGCCTTCGCTCCCCACGTGCATCAATGAGCCTTGGCCTCCCATGACCCTGTCACCGGTTCACCACTGTTCCTTCCTCTGACCACTTTTGATAGGTACTGACCACTGCAGACCGGGAACACCCCACAAGAGCTGCAGTTTTGGAGATGCTCTGATCCAGTCATCTAGCCATCACAATTTGGCCCTTCAAACTCACTCAAATCCTTATGCTTCCCCATTTTTCCTGCTTCTAACACATCAACTTTGAGGACAAATGTTCACCTGCTGCCTAATATATCCCACCCACTAACAGGTGCCATGATGAGGAGATAATCAGTGTTATTTACTTCACCTGTCACTGCTCATAATGTTATGCCTGATCAGTGTATATTGCTAAAATTGTGTTGAGTTTAATGAAAAGACAGTTAATATCAATTTACTGTTTTGACATTTGCTGAATGAAGCAATTTGTATTTAAGCAGCAGCCACAAGAGAGACTAAAATAGCAACATTTAATAGAAATCGGTATCATAGAAAGCACTTTCACGCCACCGTCTGGTAATCAGCAATAAAAGCCTATACATAAAGTTTCGTCCCTACAATGTCAGCTGCATGCATTACGACTTGAATATATCAGTGTCATTTGAACATTTCTACTTTACCAAAGTTAAACCCCAGGTTGTTATACAGTTTAAGAGGACGATTTGAGACGCGCCCACAGTTTTACGCATGCGCAGAACCGCGCAAAAGAAATCTTCCGGGTTTCTTGTTTATAAGTGACGTGTTAGGCGTGATGCTGCAAACTTCTGCTTTTGTTCACAGTAGCCTTATAGTTCATTTTCGACGACAGTTTTCGCTCAGCAGTCAGCACAGTATGGGAAGTTTAAAGAACGAAAACCGATCGATTCATTCTGACAATGTTGAAGAAGTTCATAACATCCCAATGGACGTGATTATTCGACCCATTCCTCCAGTTCTAGATGAAGAGAAAGTTCAAAGCCTCATGGACACTATAAGGGTACGCTTACTGGTTTAATTGCCACCTCAATGGTTGTGTTTCAACAATAAAATATACTGTTTTTACTAATAATGTCGTGATATGACTTCATATCTTCATGATCATCTCTCGATGTAATAGTTGCCTTAGTAGTTCATTCAAAACAAACGTGGGATGTGGATGATGTGTATAAACCCTGATAGGTGATATAATAGCTAAACTTTGGAACTTGATGAACTGTTCATTAGAATTGAAATCTGTATCTGTATTTTCACAGGACACTTCAGACATCAGAGTAGTCCCTCCAATAGATGTGTTGTGGATCACAGGAGAAAAAGGAGGTAATTATTACTACTCATTTGGGGGCTGCCATAGATTCGCTGCTTACCAGAGACTACAGATGAAATCCATCCCAGCCAAGATCATCAAATCCAACATTTCTGACCTGCGCACCTATTTGGGAGCATCAACGCCCAATCTACAGTGACTGAAAGAGCCAGGGTGTAGAGGACATGCTCACCACATTCTAAGTAACGAGTCACAATGGTTAGTTGTTTGCTGAATCAACAGCAAGGTGACACTTGCAAATAGGTCTAACAAGGACATTAACAAGGCTACGTACACCAGTAGTTGTTTCTTTCAAAGCAATTTATGTATTTCTTTTCCATGAATACATTGTGAGACAGAATTTTACTGAAATTCTGAGCTGCAGTCAGATCAAAACTGGTGCAAGCATTTGACAAAAACAGTTTCAGTTGTTGTATGTCAGTATATGCAACTTTTCTTACTAAACATGGTCAACAAGAAATGCTCCAGCAATTTTTACATTTAAGCTCTATCCACTGCAGTTATATTGTCTTCATGATCATCACAGACTAGAATCACCACACATTTTCCCCAGATTAGAAAAGAACATAAAATCTTTACTAAAAACCTAGTTATACTGCTCTTGGTAGTTGTTAAAAATCTGCAAGTGTATAATGCAAATTCTAAACTACTGGACTCTAAAACTTCTGGATGTTTACCAATAAAGGTCTTGATGAAACAGTCACGAGACAGCGTCCTACCAAAGCTATACTTTTCCAACACTGCCGCACTACAGTAAACACTATATTAATGCCTATTTATGCATTCCAAATTGTTTTGTGCTATCCTTGAGCAATCAGGTGGGATTTATCTATTGATAAACTAACTTTGAATAAAGAATTTTTCATTGTTGTATTTTTTTTATGTGTTTATTTTTAACATGGGAAATCAAATCATTACTAAATATACAGTAAATAAGTCTGTAGCTGTAATACCGACATCCACCACGTGATGGTACTGTTTCTCTGTGTAGCGTAGATTTCTTTCGATACGTATTGCCTATATTGATTACCAAGTTTGCAGTAAAGTAAAATATAAATCATATTCAAATGTGCAAATATAATTTAAGAGGAACTGACAAGCTATGCAAAATTGTCATTTATGCTGATATATTTGAAATGACTGATTTTCTTGTTTGTATTGTCTGAGATATTTTTCTACATACTAATACAGTTTTGTCCCATCATGACCTGTTTTTTAAACTACCCTATGCAAAAAACAAAAAAAATGGCGTGTTCTATATAGCAGCAGACGTCTGGCTTTCATATCCTGGTACATTCATAAATCACTTCAGACATCTCAAGGTATGAATGGTCTCATTATTACTCTGGACTATTTCTGCCAAATTGATTAGGGATGAGGATGCTTTTTCAGTGACATGAAGCTGGACCCAGTCCTGTAGTGTACAGCTTTGACCTTTTCATGTTATGGATTCGTATTTATTTATTTTTTTTTAGTGACACAGCCTTTTTTTTTTTTTTTGAATACCGATAATGTACAGCCCACTACCGCTTTACATTAGTTATTGCATACTTTATCTAGGCTTATTAATGTAATTCAGTTCAAAAATTTTTTTGTATTTGTATAGCACTTTTAATAACAGACATTCCAGAAATCCATAATTGACAGAAATCTGGATGTACAGTTAGATCCCTAATGTGAAAATCAGAGAAGACAGTGGTAAGGAAAAACTCGAGACGACATCAGGAAGAAATCTAGAGAGGAACAAGACTCAAAAGGGGATCTTCTGGTTGACACCAGATAGTGGGATTATAAATCTTTACTCTTCTACAGCTGCACACTATAACATGTTGAAAGGATATGCAGTATGAGGATATTGTAAATAGGAGTTCTGTGATGAGCACATGACAGACTTTATGAATACAGCAGCAGTTCTGAGATCCAGAGCTACAGTATGCAAGTGAAATTGTCCACTCAAACCAGGGGATAAACGTGGGCAAAGCAGTTTGTGGTAAATGTGGTGACTTAGTGTGACTATGTGGAACCACACTTTTTGAGTCACAAGTACAGATGCTCCATGCAGAAGAAATATTCAGATGAATCAGACATGTGTGGAGGCCAAGAGGAGCCACAGTAGCATATACACCAAGTTTGCATACTGGAGCAGGATATGTCCGAGGTCATATGTCATGAGAACTCAGCTATGTATTTTCTCTTCCAGATCATACACTGGACTGGACAGGGGGGAAAAAATGAACACTGCAACTCTGATGATGTTAAACTACTATATATAGACAGGTTTGGAGGCTGGACCCCAGATTCCCAGACTGCTGTTTGCTTGCAACAGAAATTATCTGTAGATGGGGGGGTTATTATTATAATTTTTTTTTGTTTTATATTAGTTGTATGAAGGAATACTGATACTAATACTGATGATATGCTGTGAATAAGTTTAAAATAAGCTACAAGATACAAAACTGAGGCACACAAAACAAATAAAGGACACTAGGAGCAACATAGTATTGAACATTTCTCCTCAATTACCTAACCAAGTAATTTAACACTTTCAAATTATGTTTGGTTTATACACAATTTATACTTTAATAAGAAGAATACTGTATTTTTTTTTGTCCATGATTACAAGGCATTCTTCAAAAACAAATTTACATACAAAATGTACAAAAGTGATACTATTAAAATCTTTGAAAAACTTTTAAAATGCTTCATCTATTGCATTGCATGAGACTGTATAGCAGTCATTTGAATGCATTTGACCTTTTCACCTGGGTGTTACATGTGTTCCTAATGACAGGGTGTATCCAATAAACTCTCAGGTGTGTGTGTGTGTGTGTGTGTGTGTGTGTGTGTGTGTGTGTGTGTGTGTGTGTGTGTGTGTGTGTGTGTGTGTGTGTGTGTGTGTGTGTGTGTGTGTAAGTGAGAGAGAGAAAGATGTGGGGTGGGGAGTGCAGTGGACATGAGCACATGCGAAAGGAATCTTTCCACAATTCAAGGTTCTTCCTTTGGCCCTTTTGGCCTTAGGTTACCTCTTTGTATGGCCTTCTGGAAAATAAATGAAAAAGCACTGATCCTGAAGTTGCACTTTTATGTGGAGTAATTAATAAAGGAGGAAAATATGGCCCTGACAGTTTATAATCAATGTATTTATATAGTTTATCCCCCAATTATATCAACCTAATTGTTTTAAGCTTTGATAAAAATCCTTATAAAGACATAATCACTTGATTTTGGGGCTTGAGTAGTCAATAATTTGTGTATTTAACAGTCCTAATTATTTTCCAGATATCATATTTACTTGACAAATAATCTATTTATCTACATTTAAATTTCCTTGCTATATTTCCCAGTAAAACCTGCTGATTATCATACAAATTATGGATAATTCAAGCATAAGTTGAGCGTTTTTGCAGGCAGATTTGGCTTGGCTTTTCTGCTCTGTTTTTTCTGGCAGTCTGTGCTATGGGATATTCAGCTTAAACATTTAGCAGAAAATGTGAACTAGCCATAAATCGGAAAGCAAGTCAGTGGGAGATGGGGAGAGTTGTAGAAATGATACATTCTCAATAACAAAATACCTGCTGCTACTTTCACAGAGAACTTTCACTTTTCACTAATTACTAATCACAAACAGACCAGAGGAACATACTGGCCATATTAGGCCATAGTAGTTATTCACTCATCTGCCAGTTTATTATTTAACTCCTGTGTTTACAAACAATTGTACGTTTCAAGTCATATATAACATGACTGTGGTGTTTGGTATGGATCAGCTAGACCAGCAATTCTGCATCAGTGTTTAGTTAGCTTTAGAATGGGTAAAAAGAGTGACCTTAGTTACTCTGATTGGAGCTTCATATTCTGGCTACAAGCCACACTATGTCTGATATCTTCTCTACATTTTTCTGGCCATGAAGGATGACTGGCTGCACTTCTGCACTTCGCTTTCCACAGAGAAAGCCAACTTTTGAACACTGTAATAAAATGATATTTTTAAAGATAAGTCTGTCACTAAACTAAAATGGAAATTCACATCTTTAAAAATTATTAAAGAGTTTTGTCACAACTTTCTGGCTACAGTCAACTGCCATGTCAGTCAAATTCTTTCTTTATGATCTTGGCTGTTGTCTGAATTGCCAAGCATTGTCAAATGCTAGAAGTCTGGCTTGATAACCCTGTGGAGTTAAACAGCTAGTGGATTATTCAAATAAATAGATGAGCTTCATATTCAACAGTGCCATGCAGAAGGTCATCTCAGAGTGCACCACTTGTCTCAAATTAGCCAAGGATGGTAGTGAAAAACAAGGAAGCATGTCTCTAGTGGCCACATTAACATTAATACTAGAATATTTTGGAACTGTGCTGTATGGTGGTCATGGCAGTCTGTTTGTGTAGGGTGTTTATCGTTGAGCTCTTTCAAGTGTCAGTAGGATGTTTATTGCAAGGCTACAGTGCTGCTAGACAGGCAGTTGTGGCTCAGTGGTAGGTTTCTTGCTTACCATGTGGCAGGCCCATGTTCAAACCCCAGCCACTGGATGCAGTGCCGGTCCCAAGCCTGGAAAAATGGGAGGGTTGTAAAAAAATGCTGCTAGAACATTCCAGCACAATACATCCAGCCTTATGTGGGGATGTGGAAGCTCAGTGGTTAAGTTGTTGGACTACTGCTCAGGAGATTGTGAGTTTGAATCCCAGGACCACCAAGCTGACACTGCTGGGCCCTTGAATAAAGCTCTTAACATGAGATAAATGTAAGTTGCTCTGGATAAGGGTTAGTGAATGCCATAAGTGGTCTAAGCCTTGGTGAATTCATATGCTTTTAAAATACCTAATAAACTGACAACCTGTGATAGACTGCTATTCAATTCAACAGTTTTGATATGTTTACAGCCTGAATTACACCAGTAAATGACCCTCCTTTCACAAATATTAATCCCGTTATGGACAATGTTTGTGCATCACCAGAACAGTGGTCTTGTAAAACACAGCTCAGAGTTCTGAGTTTTTTACTTTAGTAAAAGTTCTGGAAGCATTGTAGCTGAAAAAGAAGAGATTTGTCCTTCTGAATTTAATGAGCAGGAACCCACAGCCTGCAGCAAATAAAAAAAAAGTGTTGCCCTGGGTAAATTCCCTTGGCTCCATTTTTTGTTTCTAAGCAACTGAACCAAAAATACGCACAGAATGTGCAAATGTGACTGTCCCCATAAATGTAGTTATATACAGTCTACCAAAAGGGACATTTTTGTTTTATTTTTTGTAGTTTAGCAACAAATAAATGCTGATATATAAAACTGAGACGAATCAATCTTTTTGAGAAATGATATGATTTTAAATATATCCTAATATCATGTTTCAACCTAGAGGTATAGCTGTAGGACAGGCTTGACATGCTATTGCTTGAAGGCTGATACTAAGTCTATTAAAACAAATCTGTTGGACTAACAATGAATCCTTAATAATTATTAAGGATGACAGCTAAAGGCTAAGTAATGTAAAGCCCATCATTTTGTCAAGCGTGCAGCTAGCTTGAGTTAGCAAGTAACGTTTAGCTAGCTGTCTTAGTAGAATTCATTGTATTGTTCAAATAGTCTTGACAGCTGGGTTTATTAACATACAGACAGAGTATAAAATCCAACATTTTACCAGTAGTGTTCTGTTGTAGCCTAGGTTATATAATAATATTATAACTAATTGGGAAGCTTGATCTTCTAACATGTATAGAATATACATATTTATACTATATCTATATATACGTACCTCTATATATAATATATATGTAGACTCTAACACTAACACCTTCTGACACTTATCCTTTATCAAAGCATCTGGTTAACAGACATTTATATAACATGCAATTCCTAAAATTGCCTCTGTTTGGACACCATTTGCTGTTTGGCTGTCTTCTGATATTGACTTAATGCCTCATGCTGATTAATGCTGCCTATAAGAAAATAAAACCTTTTTGTCTTAATGATTAATAATGGTGTGTATAATCAGGTGGTTTACACTTGTACAAATAAACACACTGGTTAAAAATTCATTCAGGTTAAAATAAAAAAAGTTATAATGGTAAGTAATTTAGATGGTAAGTCAGTGCCCTTTTCTCCAAGGCTCTAGCATGATGACAACAATACAAACTAGTTGAGATCCAGCTACATTAGATCCAAAACACACCTAGGAGCAGATACATTACAATGAAGCCTCATTCTTTCAAATTTAGATAATCTGGAATCTGTGATGCTAAAATGTCACCTTAAGACTTTGCAAATATATTATTATAGAGAAATAAAATGTAAGTGTAGTGTCTGAAAATGTGAGTAGATGCTAAAGATTTTTCTTTTGAAGTGTAGTGAGAAAAAGTCTGACATATTAGGTAAAAGGAAAACTCAAGTAGGGTACAAATACATAAAAACTAATTACAGTATTTGTGCTCTGTGTACTACCATAAATACTAATAGCAGTACCAAAAATGTACTGCCCTACTGGTCTTTACAGGACAAGTGACATGTTTTATGTAAGCTCATTTAAATCTGCCCTTACATTGTCTAAAGCTGTAATCACTACACTAAGTTGAATACAGCTCTGACCCAAAACCACAAAGGTCCTGATTTTGACGGTGCAGCCTGTACATCAGGGAAGAAGGTGCAGACATGCAAGTGGAGATTTCGTAGGTTGGCTCAGGAAGATAACAAAGACTTTCCGCTGCAACAGATAGGCCCCTGGGGTCCAGACCTGGCTATGTGTCTCCCCATGAGGGACTTCAGGAAGTGGAGGGGGCCCAGGCCCCCAGCATTCTGCAGCTGATCAACTGTAAATTTCTGGCCAAAGAATCGTCGCGTGTAAGAAGACTTCCTGTGGCTCGTTGACTCTCTGTAAGTAACCCTATCCTCAATGGACTTTTGACACGCAAAACCCTTACTTTATCCACAGACAGGGAGAAAGGAGGAGAGTGAAAGAGACAGACACTAAAGTGGGGGCTTTGGGTTGCACCTGCTACTTTTTGTGGAGAATTGAAATGAACTTCAGTAGTAGTTCTGTCTGATATGATTTGGCCTTCACACCCCACAGACCTCAACTCAACTGGCCCCTAGGACTGATTTTGGACCAGCGCTTTATACAATGCTCTCCACCACCACCTCCACCATCAAAACACTGATTGAGGGGATATCCTTTGGAAGAATGTGTCCATCGCTCCAGGACAGTTTTAGAGACTTTTAGAACCTGTGCCAAAATGCATTGAATCTATGTGTTACAGCTTACCCTTTAATTTTTTTTTAACTTATCACTTATTTGTATGTGAACTCTTTGTTCATCTGGGCCCCAAAGAAGACACCTGTTATTGTCTATGAGCATGGCAGTCTGTGGCATAACTCTACCCTTGTGATCTTTACGGGGGTCAGACATGTCATACTGCCATGTTTTCAGTGTATGAAGCCTGTGTGTGTGGTTCTGTGAAGGAGAAAGAAAAAGAGAGTTCAGATAGAGCCTGCCTGTTCTTTCTTGTTGTGATCCCCACTCCCAAATGACTAGTAAATGTAAGACCCTGTAATTCCCCCTTAAATGGGTCCCCAGATCATTTTACAACGCCAAATTGCCATCCCTGGCTTGCTCTCTGAAGTGTGTTGGCTAAATGAATGTTGGCTGAAACATGGTTTCATACTCGCACAACTAATTCAAATGCACGGTGGGTCTTCAGTGCATAGGAGAACATTTAATAATGTTACTTTTAATGAGTACATATGATAGAAGTCTAAACTTTAATTGAAGTAAATGTGTAGATAATGAAAAAATATTGTAAAATAATAAATAATAAAAACACCCAAAATATTTTAATCAAATAACTTGTCTCACAATTATTGGCACCCCTATATTTAGCAGTAGTGAGTCTTCTTTAATGTTAGCACTGTCTCTTGTCTTGCACTGTTTGCACACATGCACTTTATGTGAATTGGTTCATTTTACTTTAGTAGCCCTTAGTTCTGTGTTGTCTTATGTAGCTCTGTGTCTTTATGTAGCACCATGGTCCTGGAGGAGTGTTGTTTCATTTCACTGCGTACTGCATCAGGTATATTAGGTTAAAATTATAATAATAGCTTCTTGAGCTGTAGTTCACTTAGTACAATAGCTCTTGTACTAAGTGAACTTTAACCTTGTAAACTTTAAAAGTGCACATCTGTAAAATAAATAAATAAATAAATAAATTTAATAAAAATAAATGAAATAAAAGTTTGGAATGGAGTCATTTTCTCTTTGATCCATTGAGAAAACTGCAAGGAACTGCTAATTATGACTGCATTAGTACTTTCTTAACATTACTTGATTAATATGCTTGGAAAAATAGTTACCTAACAAGTGGTACATCATCTCCAAAATGACAAGACAGCAGGACACACTCTAATCACTAGATAATCCCCAGGTCTCAATCCCAGCAAAGAAAATTATGAGGCAATGATCTTAATCTTCTTAAATTTTTACTTGTCTACTTTGTTCTCGATTGCACTAATGCATGACTACACTGCTGTACAATCACCCTGCAGTGTGTTGTAGTCAGGCTTGTAAATGCTTCACTAATACCTATATAGCCTTTTGTTTCTCTGTGTGGTTTTACAGTACTTTGGTTTTCCTCTATTAAATTCACACAGCATGGACAGTAACACCAACTTCCTGCTTTGCAGCTTATCCATTGGTTCCACTTAATAACACTGCTTCCCAAATTTGAGAACGTCCCCCTTCTCTCTCGAGCCATGTAATGTGGAGCAGACTGACTCTGACCATGTGTCTAGGTTGAATTATGATTCTGTTGTTTTATTCAGTTCTTATTTCAAAGTTTATTTATGTATTGGGTTCTCAGTACATGGTGATGGGGTCAGATAGATATGAGGGCAGAAGTTCATAAATGGGTTTCCTTTTCCTGTCCGTTTTCCGGAAGGATCCTGCCACTGACCCTTACCTGTCGAGGTCAGTGACCTGTGAATACAGAACCTGTCTCAGACAGGTCCAGCCTTTGTGCTCATACACTGCACTTCTATGCACAGACCAATCTACCTGCTGATGGTACCATCCACCAGGAATTGCTTTGCATCATAGTTAACAAACCACACACACACATACACACACATGCACACATACATGGTTAACTGCCTATACTTCCTCTCAACATGCAAAAAAATGCAAGGGGCCCTCTGCTAATGCTGTGAAAAATGAGTTGTCCTGAACACACATTATGTTTTTACTCATACACACATGGCCACAGCATGCACCGTGAGAGTGATTAATCACAGACTGTTTGACCCAGGTCATTCAAAGCATGGTTTAACTTAAAGCAGATTTGCTATGAAACCCATTCATGCACAGCAGTTAGACATGACATTACTGATAATTCTTTTATAGCGCTTATTTTTCACTTTATTTGCATATTAATTGTAAACAAATTAAATGTCTTGTATTATATAATAGTGACATATGAGCGACATATGAAAGGCAAGGTTTTAAAATAGTTCATTACAAATCCAGCTAAAGCATAACAGGATGCTATTTGCATAACAGGATGATCATTACTGAGCTGTGAAGAATGTTAGTGGCTGTTCAGCTTCCCCTCCCTGTCAGGAGCCACTCTCACACTCCTGGAAGTGACCGTGGCTAGGTGAGGTGTTGGCTTTACGAGTCCAGGCTGGAAAGGTGTGTGTTTAGTGAGGTGTGTTTCCAGGGGTGATAAGGGGGTCATACATGATGATGGGGGTAAATTTGGTAAATTCCCGCCGTCTACTTTGTTGAGCCTTCCACATACAGAAATACGCATACCAACACCTGTTCCATTCACTCAGGGACCTTACACCCTCCCCCAATGTGGTGTAATATAGATATATCAAACTCATTGTTTTCTCTCTCTCTCTCTCTCTCTCTCTCTCTCTCTCTCTCTCTCTCTCTCTCTCTCTCTCTCTCTCTCTCTCTCTCTCTCTCTCTCTCTCTCTCTCTCTCTCTCTCTCTCTCTCTCTCTCTCTGCCTCTGTCCAGTTACTCTGCCTCTAAAAGCAGTAAGACTGGTAGAAGGTCGGTTCCCTGCTGAGCTCAATAAATAGCTGAATGGCACTAATGACACTTAAGGCTGATAGTGTGTTTGCACAGCTTTACACTTTCTTTACTACAAAGGCCTGACACATTTTACTCACAGTAAACATGGTTAGACTTTTTCCTGCTTATTCCTTTCTACAATTATTTAATATTTGGCACAGAAAAATCATTATTATTATTAAATACATTATGTCTCCATTATAAAATACCTGACATTTTGATTCCTTCTGGGTTTAGATCTAAGGCTCTATCTCTTCAGACAATGCACAGAAAGATATTTGGTCATTCTTGTAAATGAAATAAAATTACATTTACTTTATGTACTTCTTTTCTGTTTAATGTATTCTAATAAGGAAGCTAAAAGCCTCCTGAATGAACGTTTGGCTAATGACTGAGGGTTCTTTTTCTACGAGTGTAGTCGTAACAGATTATTGTTGCACCTTCAGCTGTTTGCTTAAGAGCTAAATAAATAAATATAAATTGTAGCTTATTATATAACTTATTATAGACACTTGTGTTGCATATTATACTGCATATTATATTATACTATTATACTATCAATTCTTAATTCAGATTGGCCAGTAGGTGATTGAAGGTTGATTTTTATTTCTATAACAGCACCTCTAACAGATGTGCAATTTGCAATTCAAATGGCGTGTTCTAATACTTTATCATTTCTGTAGTAACAGTTCATTCACAGGGACTTGGTGGATGCGCTGCATAATCAAAGATAATAAATAGAGTATATACAGCAGGGTTCCTCAAATCTTGCCCTGGAGGGCCAATGCACTGCAGAGTTTAGCTCCAACCCTGATCAAACTCCTCTACCTGTGATTTTCTGATGATCCTGAAGACATTGATTAGCATGCTCATGTGTGTTTGATTAAGGTTAGCGCTAAACTCTGCAGGAAAGTGGATCTTGTGGGCCAGATTTGAGGATCCCTGATATACAGTATGTGTTTATATTTAATAAATGTATAATTTATTTTTTAATAATAATTTAGTGTATAATAATAATAATTGTGAATGAGGCTCATGTGTTAGCTCATTGTAACAGTCAGTCAGTTTTTTCCCAGCATGTTTTCCACAATCTTCAGTACAGAGGACTTTCGGATTTCTCTGTAACATGATATAATATGTAATAAGATTTTTGAAATTGTTTGTTTGCTTATTTATTGACAGTAACGTCAAAAGAAAAAAATAGAGAGGCTGGTAATAGTACAGTTGTTTAGATCTATTAATGTAAGTGATAACAAAAAATAAACTGTTTGTCAGATGATACACAAGATGTTGTTAATGAAATAATTTTTTTAAACTGCAATCATTGGTAAATTGCTGTGGTGTGAGAGGAATAAAACACATCCAGATGCGCTGCTATTGGAAACTGCTCTGCTTTGTGGTGGTGATTGAGTGGAATTTTGATAGAAATTACGTGAAGAAAAATGACATACAGAGTTTAATATAAGATCAGGAATTTACAATGCATTGGATCGGTAAAGGCATGTTACATGTTAGAATTTAAACATACCTCATATTACAATTTGTTTTTTTCCCCAGTATAACAAGAAGAGCAGAGAAGAATAATGCTTTTGAGTTTTTGCAGCATCATGATGATCAGTATCCTCTAAAACACAGTCTAGTAAATTCAACAAACATCATAAAGCATGTATTGACATCAGCATGCTCATCTTCTTATTAGTTGCTCAGCCTCTTTTGGAAAAGAGATACATGGGTGTCTGAAATATTGTCCTGAATTGAAAACACAGAAGTGATTCTATAAGGGAGTTCCTACAATATATTCACTGTCTCTTAGCTTGTCAGTGAAGCAGAGGTGAACATAGCTCCTGGTTGCTCTACTGTGATTAATGTGGTATTTACGATCACTGACATTCAGTGGGATCACTGTACCCACAATGCCCTTTGACTCCTGTTGCTCGTATAAACGGCCCGGTAGATGATGAGATGGTTTTGGACGTCTGATAGTTTGTGTTTGTAGCTGGGGGGGTGGTTGGGGGGATTTGTTGGTGCAGCTGAGGGGACAGAGTGCTGTGGTTTGAAGTGACACTGGCATGTTTGTCAAAGCACCCCATTAGTGACATCTTACGAGAGAGAGAAATAGAGATAGCCTGGAAGCCATTTGCCCCCCATGCTCCTGCCCTCCTGATTCCCTCTCTTTGCTTTATGAAAGCTATAACTTTCAGTGTGTGTGAGGTAGCTCAAGAATTGACTGCTTGCATGCATGCCAGCTTGCACTTTCATATACATAAATTTTACATTTACAGTCTTTTTCACACATTTTTCTCTGTTTCTGTTTCTCTCCACATATGTAGACTTTAACATCTGCCCTGTATTTATTTACTCAACACTTAACTTTCCCCAGTTCTACAAACAAACCTGCACTCCAGGGGATCTGCGTGGACTCTGGCTGCTCTGACTACTGCAGGCTCAGAGAAATCCTAGTATTTCAACACCATGCTGACTGGCCACACAAGAACTGCTGAGCGTGAAGCTTCTATAATACTAAAGCAACAACCAGCATGCAACTGTGGCTCTGCAGTGAATTACTGTTATTCCCTGGGCTAATCATGTAGGTGACTTTCAATCTAAACAAGATTTTTTCTAACCCTGTAAACCTGTGGGAATTCTGGGAGTATTTTAAGCTCATTGTAAATGGCACCATGTTGTGTGGCTAAACTGGATAACAGTGTAAAACCAATGTCACACACTCTGACAAACTTTCTCTCCTCTTGGGCAAATTAAAGGAATAAGGTTTAGTGATGCATTTATCATATATGCCCAGTTTATTAGTGTGTGCCAGCCAGAGAAAACCAGACTATCAGTTGCCAAAAAAAACAAACAAACAAACAAACAAAAAAACTAGTTACCTATGGTACTCTAATTATGCTATTCTATTCTAATGTTAAATAGCAGAAACTTCACTTTAATCTACTTTTGTAACAGGACTTTAAAAAGTACACATTTGAGTCATATGGTAAGAATTTTGAAAAAAAAAAATGAACTCAACATTTATTCATTTGTTTTCAGTACTCACTTTATCCTGCTTATGGTCTTGGTGAATCTAAAGCGTATCCCAGGGATATGATGCACCATACACACTCATATTCCTTCAGTTATGCACACCTAGGAACAAGTTAGCATATCCAGTCCACCGCTGGGAGCTGGAAGGAAACCAGAGAACCCGGAGGAAATGCATATGGACACTGGGTATAAACATTGCACACAGCCAGTAACTTAAGCCCAGGATCAAAGCAGGGACGTGTGCTGCCCTAAAATGACCTATATGTAGAATTCTGATCTGCAGAATGTCTAAAAATAATGATAAATAATAAGGCATCACACCAGGCTTCTAGGTCTAATGGACAAGCTGTCTGCCAAACCAGTTTTAATAACATATCCAACCCTCTTTCTCTACATACGTTAATATGTAGGCAGGCAGAATGTCTGACATCTTCTCCAAACTGCTTGGGGGCCCTCCTTGCACATACTGGAAAATGTCTACATTATCATTTTTGGAGAGCCTGTGGATCAGAGGCTAGTTGAGAATTAGATGCTGCAGACCTCATGGAATAACTCTTTGACCTTGTCTCTGTCTGGAAGCCATCTGCTGAAAAAAACGACAACATGAATAAAAACGCTGGAAAAATTTATTAAATGGCTGAATGCAGAATGGCTGAAGGTTTCCAGCGGAAATGACTAGAGCCTAGGTTCTCAGACGTGCAGTATCTCCAAGATCATCACAAGCCA
The DNA here is from genome assembly GCA_033459395.1 of Hemibagrus guttatus. Lineage (NCBI taxonomy): Eukaryota > Metazoa > Chordata > Actinopteri > Siluriformes > Bagridae > Hemibagrus > Hemibagrus guttatus. Next base: position 20,814,145 of record JAUCMX010000007.1, read on the forward strand.
CTGGAGAGAGCATCACTTTGAACTATGAGATTACAAGCTTCCACTCTGGTGCTTTTGGGAGAAAAGGCCCAGAGCAGTGACTCTGGAGCAAGTGCATGTGTGCGGGTGTGTTTTAGCTTTGCAGAATTGGACCCTTGATGCTTTGAGAGAATGCAAATTATATTTGCAGTAGCACTTTATCAATCCAAAGCCAAGGCAGACATAATGGCACTTGTCTGATGGATTTTGCACACAGCCTTGTCAAATCAAATTCTCTTTCTGCTTATCTAAGGTTTTATACTTTTACTTTTCACACTTTTTTTCAGTTTAAAACATTTGCACTTACTTATATATAACTTTATTTTAGTGATAAAAGTGGTGTATAAAAGGTTATCATTTTATTCCCATTACCAGTCTGCTACCTCTCTTATGTATGGACTGCTTCATTTATAGTGCAATAAAAATGACTCACTTAAATAGTCCAACTATCATTAAAGCTCTTTATAAATCTTTGAACTGCTAAATGGC